>OX243820.1:37602298-37619798 GCA_945859605.1 Lumbricus rubellus
TGCCACTTTTAGTGAGACCACCCATCGTTTTTTGATGATTCAAAAACACGTTATGAAAAAATGAGCAAAAAACCAGTTTCTTAAGTCAAGTTTGAAATAATTTTTTGTCGAAAGTAACATGATAACTTGTGTTCAAAATGTCCCCCACCCCTACCCAAACATGTTCTGAACCTATTTGTAAAGTTTCCGATGGTCTTGGTGATAGGTTTCAGAGGGAAGTCTTCTCATATCAACTCACAATCAGCCTTAAATTCTACTATCGTTTTTGGACCCAACAAATCGCTGGGTATACTCACTAAAAGTGATATAACTTTTGTTTCGTTTGAAAGTTTTGTGTGGAATTTGGCAGTTACGCGTAGGTATAAATGCCCTTGAAGCCTGTAAAATTTCATATAAGAATTCCTATTTTTGGCCGATATTTGTTACCTTTTTGCGTAACGTGTTTTTGAGTCATCAAAAACCATGGGTGGTCTCACTAAAAGTGGTATAACTTTTGTTCTGTTAGACATATCTTTATGAAATTTGGCAGTTATACGTAGATATGAATTGGCTTTAAGTCAGTAAAATTTGATTAATAAATTCTTATTTTTGGCCGAAATATTAGCAAAACCGCGTAGGCGGTCTCACTTTTTATGGCCCACCCTGTATATAGCCCTTGATTTACGACAACAACAACTGCCGCCTTCGACATTATTATATATAACATATACAACATATATATATATATAATATATGAAACATATATATATATATATGAAACAAACATATATGTATCCATTGTATACATTATTTTAATATACACATAATTACAGTGCAAGTTTTTTTGCCATGAGTGTGCACGGAACCAGAGGGTACAAATTATTCCAAACAGATTTTGGTTAATGAGATATTATCCATCCATCCATACATCCATTCATCTATCCATCCATTCATCTATCCATCCATCCATCCAATCATCTATCCATCCATCCATCCATTCATCTATCCATCCATTCACCCATCCATCCATTCATCTATCCATCGATCCATCCATCCATTTCATATAAAGTTCATAACTTGTATAATAATAATAATATACACTGTGTCCATGATAAAGTAGAACCCACAATAAAGTATCACAACTCGGTCAAAACAGTTAGGATTTGTCTGAAATTTTAAACATAGCAACAGTGACCATATTTACACGAGATCCTAAAGCAGATTTGAAATATTCGTGAGTTTGCCAAGTTTATGAGCGTTTGAGATGCAGCACCGGAAAATGCAACTTTCCAACATGGAAAAGCTGAAAGGAAGTGAAATTCAGCTACGTATGGTGTTTAAAATGTAATTTTTGTTCACGAACACACGACCGTAAGTAGAACAGGATGTAGCACTTTGACTCATTTGACCAGTACAGCCTTGACCACCGGACAATTTGACCAATACCAGCCATAAAAATTGAGTACCCGCGCAGTTCAGCCTATACTAGCCTTACTTTTTCAAATTCGTGGAATATCCAGCTCGGTATAAAGACAAGATATTCCAATAAAAATGGTTTACCCGAATAAAACTAAAACTGAATTACAAAAAATCGCCAGGCAGCTCGGCTTGGTTCATTATACAACAAGACTGCGGAGATCGGAGTTGATTGTTGTAATTGACGCCCACAACCGCCATTGCACCGACGATGAATGCCCATGCAAGTATCCACGGCCGGATCGACAACAAGGGCCAGGCACGATTACCATCGTTCGTCGCCGGCGCAATGGCAACTCACCCCCGCGGGATGTAAGGGTATGAGTGGACTATGACGTAGATACGGGATACGGGATTACAATATCGCAAACGATTTTACACCGTTGGTTTATAATCGTCTTTGGATTCGACTTCTCGCGATGGAAATTTCCCGCAGTATTGACGATGAACTATGAGGCTCGCAGTCTTTTCATTCACTTTCGTTATCGATATCAAACACGACATAGGCTATTTTTCATAATCGTCTTACAAACATCATCATCGCCATCATCGTCAACCTGATTTGTCGTCGTCATGTCTTCTTCATCATCGCCGTCTTCATCACCACCACCACCACCGCCATCATCATCAACATCATCATCATCATAGTCGTCGTTGTCGTTGGTGGGAGAAAGACGGTCAAGCTCTGTACAAAATTTCCCGCAGTATTGACGATGCGCTATGAGGCTCACAGTCTTTTCATTCACTTTCGTTATCGTTATCAAACACGACATAGGCTTTTTTCATAATCGTCTCACAAACATCATCATCATCACCATCATCATCAACCCGATTTGTCGTCGTCATCTCTTCTTCATCATCGCCGTCATCATCACCGCCGCCACCACCACCACCATCATCATCGTCGTTCTCGTTGGTAGGAGAGAGAGACGGCCGAGCTCTGTACAAAATTTCGCAGATCGGCATTCAGTAGAAAATTTTCGTGTCACGCCTCAGTCGAATAGATTTCAAAAACGTCCCTGTCACGTTTTATCGAAAAGTGTGACGGGTCCCCCGGTCACACCACATTATTATATACCCCCGAGTCATCGAAACTTAGAATTTCCATATCTACGTCGTTACCCGCCAACGCAGTGGACACTCATCCCTGCGTGAGTGGACTACGACGTAGATATGGAAATTCTCGCTTTCGCAACCTGGTCTACTCATCCTCATGTGATAGAACGCAATAATGGTGGGATTTACCAGTTTCGATAATTATCGCAAGTAGAAGGGAATGTTGGCGTCTGGCACATTTTGTCAAAATCGTTTCACAATGTCACCAAGTCTTCATTTTCGATCCACGAGTTGAACGAATCTGGGTAGCCCAACCACTTCACGAGACATTTCTTCCCGCGTTTCCTAATCACTTTTTCGATTCTAAATATTTCTTGAGTTGTTTTCTGTAGCTCCTGCTCATAGAATGACCCCTGTATTTCCTCAGAATTAGAATCAGTGATCTTGTAAGTTGGTGGATCTGTATATTGAACCTGAGATACTACAAAAACCTCCTCAGTCCATCTAGGTATATATCCTTTGTCAAAAATGTTCTTCTTCCTAGTTATTCTGACTCGATCGCCGATTGTAAACTTTGGTGTAATAGGCTCTGAAATCTCGTCGCCGTATAAATTCATAAATACCGTCTTTTCGTTCACTTTCATACTAGCCTTCGCGGGAGTCATTTTGATCGAAGAATGTCTCGTGTCATTATAATTACTAACCATCTCGTCTAATACATCGATATATCTTCTCGTTGAATTAGCTGTGAAGTACTTAAACATCTTCTCTTTCATCGTACGCACCCATCTTTCTACGATGGAACTTTTGCTCTCGTTTTCGGTAGAATACAACTCGACTAAATTCTTCACATTTTTATTATAAAATTCTTTCCCTTTGTCGCACCAAACTTTGACTGGCTGTCGACCACCCCTGAGTATCTTCACGAACCCATCGGCTGTAGACTTCCCACTCTTGTCATGTAATGGAACGATCCACCCATACTTGGAAAACACATCTATGACGGTCAATAGAAATTTCACGCCATCATTATCTCTAGCGAAAGCCTGCATGTCGATTAGATCCGCCGCCCAAATCTCGTCAATCCCCCCAACACGGACCCGTCTCGTCCTAAAATTTCTCACTACTGGTTTGTGTAATTCATTCGCTAATTGATTAGTCCATTTCAGGTCCTGCTGTAATTTTAGGCTTTTTTTAAACCCAAACCTAGGCTTGTTTTAGCTGACAAGATGGGTTTGACTATCGCCCTCTCTACGCGTTCCCGCAGACTTGGATTTGGAATATTATTCAGCTGGTTTATCATTACTCTATCGGCGACATTCCTAGAAGCCGTATCAGTGTGATGATTGTATGCCAGGTCGTGAACGTATGCTGCACTATCTACCCTGTTTATAGGTTTGCTCCAATCTTTGGGGGTTTCGTTGGGATTCAGACGCAAATCTAGTCTAGTACCGGGTCCAGTAAACTGATGGCCTGGCAAATGTACCTCGCCAGCAAACTTGGCCCAAGGTAATTTAATGTTGCTAGTGGCAGCGTTCAGCGAACTAACTAGATCCCCACCTTGCGCAACGGTGGACGCCTTCACGAATTGAGTTTTTGTTTTTCCGCATACGACGCAAACACCTCTGAGCATCGATCTCCCATTATTAGCCACGGCGTTCTGCACATCTGTCGTCTGGGTCTGTTTTTTACATTTTACGCAATACATTTCGTTTTTAATAATATATATTTTTAAAATGGAGATTAGAGATATGAGTTGGGGCACAGCGCTCTCGAAAAGATTCAATAATCCGTTGTTGCCAAAAAGCATACGTGGTTTGATAGTTGGGAAATCGGCGTGTGGAAAAACAACGCTTCTTCTCAATCTTTTACTCAGGCCAGACTGGTTGGATTATAATAACTTGCAGGTATTCGGTACTTCTCTGTTTCAACCGGAATATCGCATTATTAAAAAAGCATACGAAGAAAAATTGCCGAAAGAAGCGATTGTTCGGCTGTTTGAGCACCGAGATGAAATCGTGGGCCTAAATGCGCCACCAGACCTCGTTATGGAGGAAATGGCAAAAAATTCAGAAGCTAAATCTGATATAATTGCCAAGTTCTTTGAGAGCGCCGACGATGTGCCAGACCCGAGAGATCTGAGCGCCGAAAAGAAGAACCTGATGATATTCGATGATCATCAATTGGAAAAACAAAACAAATGTGAAACGTATTACAATCGGGGGAGGCATAGCAATGTAGATTGTTTTTACCTCGCCCAGAATTATTTCAAATTACCGCGCCAAACAATCAGAGAAAATGCGAACTTTATTTGCCTGTTCAAACAAGACCTGAAAAATTGTAATCATATTTACAACGATCACGTGAGTACAGACATGTCGAAAGATGAATTTAGAAAACTCTGCAAAACAGTATGGGAACGGCCTCATGGATTCGTGGTTTTAGACCTGACTAGCGACAAGTACAATGGCAAATACCGATGCGGACTTGACGAATTTTATATAATCGAGGATCCGCCATTGTAAAATTGTATTGTATAGTAAAAATGGAATCATCGCTTCTCAAACAGATATCGGAAAACACGGAAAAGACGGCCTGCAACACGGAACCAAAAACATCATTTTCCATTTTTCTCAGCGAAAAGAGCACGCGAATCAGAACGAAGTTTAATCCACTACTCGAACTGGAGAAGAATAAGAAATATGAGATGGCCTTAGTTGCCCTTGAGACGTACTATTCTTTTCCTAATATCGACGCGACAAACAACGTCTTCAGGTATTCGCCAAATCGCGACACAGAATGGGTAAACATTGCGGTTCCAGAGGGCTGCTATGAAATAACGGATATCAACGAATATATACAGAGGGTCATGAAGGCGAATGGACATTACGACGGAGTAAATGGAGAATACTGTATCTCAATAGCGCCAAACACCAATACGCTGAGGTCTGTGGTAAATATAACGGCAGAGGGCTATATGGTTGACTTTACACCAAAGAATTCGATTGGAAAGGTTCTAGGTTTCAACAGATGGATCTATTCGGCGGGATACAACGAATCGGAGGACTTGGTAAATATAATGAGTGTGAGCAGCCTAAGAGTGACCAGCGACATTATCGGGTCTTCGTACACTAACGGAACATCGGAAAACGTGATATATTCTTTTTTCCCGAACGTAGGCCCGGGTTACAAGATTATCGAAGTGCCGCATAATTTGATATATCTCCCGATTTTGCTATCTACAATTTCAACGATGGAAACGAGGCTCACAGACCAACATGGGAACCTACTAAATCTTCGAGGTGAAGAATTGGCGATTCGATTTCACATCAGAGAAGTTTGAAAGTTTTTGTAATTTATTAATAAAATGAATCGTTACATGAGCGTAAAAGTTAATATTTCGGAAGCGCAACAAGACAAAATTAAAAGATCACTTCAAGCGGGGAGCGGCGTGAGTATCAAACTATCGCACGATGATTTGAATGGTGAACACGTTTTGGCTCTCACCCAGGCGCAAATCAATAAAATGGCAGCGGCGTATCAAAAAGGAACTGGCATGATTATTAAAATGAGTAAAACGCAATTGGAGAACAACAAGAAAGTCGAAGGTGGATTCATAGGCGCTATACTTCCGTTTCTAGCGACAGCGGGACGGTTCCTTCTTGGTAGCGTACTGCCTAGTTTAGCACAGGGTGCATTAGGTGGGTTAGGTGCTGCGGCTGGATCGAAACTTGTCGATAAAATCAGCGGTTCGGGTGTAATGTATGTCAAGAAAGGTGACATGGCGTGCAAAATAAGAGCGGCCGGATCCGGTTTGTACTTGTCCCCGTGGCAAAAAGGTAGCTCAATAATGGGATCCGGGCTTTACATGAAAACAGGGTCGGGCTATGTGAGTGGCGAAGGACTTTTGCTCGGTCCCAACTCACCGTTTCGAAACATCCCGATTCTCGGCATGATATTATAAATTATCATATGTAAAATGTCGAGACCAATACACAAATTTGGAACTAAACCAACTAGACCGGTAGAGGTTAGAACGCAGCCTGTTTCAGTCTTTTGGAAGATTACGAGCGGTGTTACTCACACCCCAAATAGACAACTGGGGGGTATGCGATGGGAGATTTTTGCGCAAAATGATATCACGATACAACCAAAGGCGGCAAATACGCTAAGGCTTGGACTCGGTGTAGAAATGTCGGCGGGTCTTTGTCTCGTTTCCCTCAGACAGAGTATCAAAGAACGACGCTGCAGCTTACTAGACGGAGTGATTTCAGAAGATGTGGTTGTTGATGATATCATAGTTTCCATTCAAAACAACTCCGATTCAGCGGTAACTATAAACCAAGGAGATTCGCTATGTTTTGTAAATTATCAGCAGTAAAAAATATATATTGCTAATAAATAAAAGAATGGAACACGAAGGCATCAAACTCTATCCAAACCTAACAAATATAACGCCCTCGGCGCCAGAAGGCGAAATACAAATAGCCGCAGGGTCCGCACAAACGTATCGGCTTCAAAAGATTAGCGAAATCAAAAAGGTGATCGAGCAAGAACGAGACAAAAGAGCAACGTTGAGTAAAAAGTACCATAGAAGTGTGAGCGTAATCGGCGTAGTAGACAGCTTCCTCAAGGTGGTCACGATGGGGCTCGGAATTTCGGGAATCGGTGTACTGTCCACCATAATTGCAGCCCCCATCGCTATTGCCATGGAAGGGGCGGCGCTAGGTGCGGGGCTATTGAGTATAATTGGCAGCCGAATCTGTAAAAAGCTCGCCCTGAAGGCGGAGAAGCATGAAAGGATCAAAACGCTAGCTGATGCGAAGCTCAACACGATCAGCGACCATATTTCAAAAGCACTCGTGGATGATCACATTTCAGATGAGGAATATTCTCTGATTCTAAGCGAGATTGAGAAATTCAATGGCATGAAAGAAGAAATAAAAAGTAAGTCGAAAGTTGCGGCCGCCGCGATGGACGAGGAAGAGAAGAAGTCAGGCAGTCCTTTCAAAGCATGTTTGGGAAAAATACCGAATCTGCTCGAAAGACGACTAACGTGAACATGTATGAAATCATGTAGATCTGTAGAGTTTTGCGGAGTTTTGTAGACCTATGTAGCCGTATGTCGCTATGTCTGAAAATACGTCTAACTTGTGTTTTTACACATGTCGAAAAACATGTAGAAAAACACGTCGAAAAACACGTCGAGAAACATTATATTTTTTATTAAAAATGTCGTTTCTAAAGATAGATGACCCAGCGAAAAGGAATTTCATAGTCGGAGAGTTTCTGAAATCCAAGAAGAATATTCAACAAAACTTTTTATCGGAGAGATTGGGAGATTCAGGACTGCAACAAGAACTAACCAAGCTGTACAAGCCTATCGTCGAGTCGCAATCCGCAAGTTCCAAAGAGCAAAATGTCTTACTATCCGCCATCAAAGAAAACTCGATAGCTACTACAAACGCGCTACAGACGCTACCCGCTTCGTTGAAGATTCAATTTCCCCAGTATCCCTCGATAGAAGCGTATAGCGACGATCCGACAGAGGATATTAGAACTTTAGAATTAGGTGATGTGGCAACCAAGTACCTTCATCAATACGCCTCCGATAGAAAAATCGTAGACACGACGTTCGGAATACGATCAAAAAATGGGCAATTCTACATCGGCGATACTCCGATTTTTATTCAAGGAGACGATGTGACGGTTGGAAATAAGACGTATAGCGGAACACCTGGGCTTTGGGAGTTGTTGACGATGAAACTGCCGAACTTGTCGATATGCGATAATAATGATAGAGACGATTACGGCGAGATTATACTCACGACGAATGCTATCAGGCAGCCAAAAAATCCTAACAAACCCAAAGCATCTTCGAGCGTCAAATATAGAGAAATTATCAAACCGATATGGGAAAAGAGGGTTCGTAATACACCGACAGCGGGCAAAGGCGTCGGTGTAATCGTTATTTCCGAAGATCCAAATGTATTAGCGAAACAGCTAGAACTACGAATTCAAAGCTTCAAAGCAGGCAATACCGGCGTGAGAAACGAGATCGTGGCGATGTGCGATGCGTTATTGAGGCAGGAAGTGCTGAGTAATGATGCTTACAAAAATATAATGCTGGCATTGTAAAATGCAGAAAAAATGCAGGTCATTAATAGAAGGAGGTATAGAAAACAATACGTAATCGGAGGATCTGGAATATTCGATACAATTTCAGGATTTTTCAAACGACTAGTAACGTCGAACGCCGCCAAACAATTAGCAACGACCGCTCTCAGCGCGAGTAAAGACGTGGCGAAGGAAATTGGGAAAAAGGCCATCGACGTTGGGAAAACAACCGCAATCGACGCTGGCAAACGATTAGTGGACAAAGCAGTGGCCAAACTGTTTGCTCCTGCTCCTACTCCCAAGAAACAGGCTGTTGCGCAAGTTACGCCAGAAACTAGACAAATTTTAGAGCGGCTGAGTGGCGTAGGGCCGAGTCCGAATATCCCAAATATTCCAAATATTAATAATCTGATGATGGGGGATGGTCTGAAGAAGAACGCCGCCATGTCGATACAAGATTTAGTACGCTCGCTAAACGGCGCCGGAATGAAGGTCGCGTAAAAAAATATTATCGCGTAGTAGTAAAAATGCAATCATCTGATATTCTGAGATTTACCGAACAACCATTGAGCGATGAAAGCGTCGAACGCTACGAATGGTACGAGTATGAGCCGATATCGGGGGCGAATCTAAACACCTCCGGCGAGATTAGAATAAATATCGAACTTCAAGATCTATTTTGTCATCCGGCGGAATCTTACCTGCTGTTCGAGGGTAGATTGATGAAGGCGGCGGGCGCGAACCCCTTCTACGCTGATGCCGATGAAGCAACTCTTACGAATAATGGGCTCATGCATCTTTTCAGTCAAATTTCGTATGCCCTGTCGAATCAGGAAATTGAATCGTTATTTCACCCGGGCCAAGCAACGACGATGCTCGGATTACTCAAATACCCGAATGATTTTCAACTAGCTCAGGGTCTGAATCAGTTGTGGTACAAGGACAGCGGAGCGGCGGCAGTTATCTTGAATAATCAAGGTTTCGCCGTGAGACAGTCGTATATAATTCAAAAACCAACTGCCAAAGGTACTTTCAGCTTTGTAGTTCCATTGAAGCATATTTTCGGATTTTGCGATGATTACGACAAGGTTGTTTTTGGCGTGAAACATACGCTAACTCTGGTTCGTAAAGCCGATGACGACGCAATTTTTAGACTCGCCGCCGCGGCCGCAGGGAAAGTTAGGCTAGACAAAATCTCATGGTTCATGCCTCACGTTCAACCATCCGATATGGAGAAGATGCAATTGTACAAAACGATCGAATCGAAAGCGTCGTTGCCAGTTGCGTACAGAGCCCGTCAATGCGATACCACCTCCGTCGCACAGTCGACTAATTTCAGCTGGAGACTCAGCGTCAAGACATTACCCGAGAAGCCTAGGTACATCATCTTGGGTTTTCAAACCGACAAAAGCGGCGATCAAGAACAAAATCCATCAGTTTTCAATCATTGCGATCTGAAGAACATGTTCGTGATGATGAACCAAGACCGATATCCAGTTGTCGACTATAATCTATCATTTCCGAATCAACAATTCTCGCGGGCGTACCGAGCAGCAGCCGCGTTCAGTGAAAAATACTATGGAATGGACGAACTAATGACGCAATGCAATATCACACCCTCGGACTTCAAAGATTTGTTTCCGATTATGGTGTTTGACGTGAGCAAGCAATCCGAGCGTCTGAAGTCATCGGTGGTCGATATTCAGATCAAAGGCACGTTCAATACGGCGCCGCCGGCTAATACGGAAGCGTACGCAGTGGTGATTTCAGACAAGTTACTGAGGTTTCAATCGGACGGGCAGAAAATGAGCGTGGTATATTGAAGATCATGATAGAATGGTCGATGAAGAATAATGAGACTTACAGATACCTATCGTACGTATATGAACGATAGGTATCTACGCTTACCTAGTACAAAAACTCGACCTGCAATCCGGCCCCGCCCATGAGAAGAAGGCGACCGGCTGTTGGCTTGTTTCCGGATATGACAGAATATACCCTCATACCGAGCTTATCGTTGGCGTTGAAAAATATGGCGGCGGTTGGTAATACGAGCGATATTCTGCTGCCAACCGTTGATCCGCCAGCCATGCATTCAAAAAGTTCGTTACTTTGTGTCTCGTCTTTGACATACGAGATTCTGATTATTTTTTCGCCCGGACTATCATTTCCAATCAAGAAATTCGCGAATCCGCCAAGTCGATATACGCCCGTACGAGGAATAGTTATTAGGCCCAAGGACGTCGTATACGCCGAATCCGTATTGATAGCAACGACCGTTAATTGATGATGCATTAGATATGCGCCCCCGAATGCACCAACATGCGTTGCATATGTGCCCGAGAATGCGCCACCACTTACGAATGTGGTTGCTCCCCCTCCATCTTCTTTCAACACGCAAATAGCCGGCGCGGTTGTAGGCCTCCAATTCGGGGATAATGCCGGTGCCGCTGTTATAGCTCCAGCCGTTCCTTCGAACCTATATATAATACCGCTCGTCGTATTTCTCACTAGATTGCCCGGGGATACCCTCATACCCGAAACGTAATCTCTACTACCGGTAGGCACGACGCTATTAGTGATTTTATCGGTGACTAGAGCAATAGCCTGTCCCCGACTTAGTGCTTCATCCATTCCCGCTTCCGGATTATTCGTTACAGACAGGCCTTTGATGAAGTTGCCATTCATATTTAGATTCCCAGTCGCCGGATTTGCTCCATCTACCCTTAGAAAAGTACTGTTTACTTGGGACAGCGTAACACCCCCTGCAATTATTCTTTGAGTAGATCCAGAATCTGTATGTCCAAATTTATCAACAGGCATTTTGAAAATAACAATTTTTATTAATTAGGGCCGTAAGAATGCCGCTGAAAAGTCCCTACACAAAATGTTCGTGCCGACGGATGAAAAAACGCGTATGTTGAGGTAATCGAATTCGCCTAGAAAAACTATGTTACTACCGATTGAATGGCTGCTCAAACCTCTCGCGCTCCCTCCGCACGCAATTTGCATGTACGACGCTCCATTTTTATACAGGTGGACGGTGCCATACGCGATATTATGATTGAAGTAAAATTCTATGTACACCGAAACGATATAGTACCCAGCTTTACTGGGGAAGAAAGAAGTCGTTCCGATACCCTGTTCAATACCGTGTTTTGCGGTACCGCATCTGATTACGTCAAAAGTAACTGCAGTGTAAGTCATAGCGGGAATAGCCTGCTGAGTTGAACTGTAAGCGCTAACCGCGGGCCCTACTACTGCCGCCACTTTCGAAGTAAGTTGTTCATCGACGTATTTCTTATTCGTCAAATGATTATTGTCGGTCGGGACGTCGTCGTGATTCCGCAGTAAATCTATTACTTGCCCCCGACTTACAGCCTCATCTATCCCCGCTTCCAGAGTATTCGCTGTATTCGCTGTATTCGTTGTAGGCAGACCTCTAATAGTATGACCACTCATATTTAGATCTCCGGTCGCTGAGTTTGCCCCATCTAGCCTTAGAAAAGTACTATTTACTTGACTTTCAGTAACTCCCCCAGCAATTACTCTTTGCGTAGATCCTGAATCTGTATGTCCAAATTTATCAACAGGCATTTTTTACAAGACGAAATAATTATAATAATTTTCAATGCAGGCTGTTTATAACTTCTTGAAAACTCACTCCATCTTTGCATGTTTTTTTCAGGACGTGCAAGCACAAATGGCCGCAAAACACTTCGTTGTCGGGCTGTACGCGTTCGCTATTGTAGTACACGGGACTCTGCAAATACTTTACCAGTTCTGTAGGAGGGGGCAGGCCATAGCTGTCGAAATATATTTTGTCCATACCGTTCTTCAAAAAAGCGACCCAGTGCGAGCCGGTTCCATTAGAATCGTCTAGATTCAATATCCCACATTCAGTCCGTCTAGGTTTCTTCGGCAGCTCGTCTCTGAGACACACTCCCCGGAAATTAGGGATATTGAGCTTTTTCGCGGCATCTAGTAGTTCAAAATTCGTCAACGGGTGATTCGGGAGGACTACACCTTCGACATTTATATTTTTCACAGTTGTATAGCTCATTTTAATATTTCATCTAGATGTTTCACAAACTAATGAGCTTTCGGGCTTCTACACAGGCGAGATAATAATTATGTCTGCATTTTTTGCATTCATTCGCCTTTCCATCTTTTTGAAATCGATTGTTGTCGTATCCCGATATGTTCTGGCTTTCCTTACACCGACTGCAAACTTTTGTGTCTTTTGTCTCCCTATTTTCCTGTCTTGCGTATTTGTGCGCAAGCTCCTTTACTTTGGCATTTTTACAAATTTTACAGCTGGGGTAATACCCGCTCTTCTGTAACTTATCTTTGTAAAATTCGTCCAAGCTTTTTTCTTTTTTGCATTTGGTACACACTTTTTTTACCGCATCCATTTTATATTAGTGTAAATTATTCTTTATTTTGTTTAGTTTTCAGCGTGTAGTGCCCATAGGCTAGGGTATGGATTCCGTCGCCCATTATTACTCTTTTGTCGTCGTCAGCAGACAGAGCTATTTTATTTACTTCTTCGGTGTAAATTTCATGACGATAGGATCGAATGACGTTCATCGCTCTCGACTGTTGTCTTTTCGTAAACACGCAGTCTTTGTAATCTGCGTGAGTGATTGATTTCTTGACGACGTTCTTTTTCACACCTTTACATTTCTTGTAGTCTTCACCCGCCATCTTGTAAGAGTACAACTTGGATCGCAGTCCGACAAATTCTTCAATCTGTTTTCCCGCGGCCTCGTCTTTGAACATACCAACCACTTTTTTATTAACGCCAGATTCTATACCTGACGGATGATCGCTCGGATAGTCTGAAGTATCAAACATACTTTGGACGTCGGGGGAAATATCTTTGTAGAAATCTTCCGTTTTAATTTCATACGCCAAAGAATCGGTATCGGTGAATAATAGCTTGGCCCTATCTCCGTACTTGGTCTTGATGTAATTATAATGAAAATCATACATGAGCGTCTTACTGACGTCTAATATGCACATCCCTAGATATATCGGCTTGTTGTAAAACAACTTGGTCTTTTTCATGTGAACGGCGATGAGGTTTTCATCGAAAATAGTTCGTCTGTCGTAATTAGTTTTCGCGGCTAGCTTGATAGCTTCCTTCTCATCACTCACCAATCGTATGTCAACTCGATTCTCGATAGCTTCCATTGTTTTTCCGAAAACGCTATTGTTCATCAGCTTGAAAAAGTCTTTCTCAAAATCGTTAGTAGCTTTCGTTCTCAGGCTGGTATTCAGATCGATATACTTTTTCAGCCAGGCACTTTCCGCGAATTTTATTCCTCGATGTATTTTTACGATTTTCAATCCGAGACGTTCGTACAATTTTAAATTTTCGTAATGAACTACGTACTTTACTTTGTCATTCAAGTTTGGAATGAGTTTCGCTACATCTGATCCCGCAGGTTTTACACTCTCTGGAGCTAGTGGATAATCGTTATGCAGGTCGTGCAATTCCTTCGGATATTCTAAGTCGACTTCCAACACACATCCCACTCCATCTCGTTCGGTAATGTTTCTCCAATCATTCAATTCGTCTTCGTTCATCCATTCAAACCCATGAGTTGGTAACGGTTCGCTCATCGCCCATCCGTACAAGTTGTTCGCGTCCAAGTATGGAATGAATACTGAATGTTGGGTGGGATTGAAAGCTTCTCCCATGTACTCGTTGTTCGCTTTCGCGTATCGATGTGAAATCGTGCTGACACCTCCTCGTATTCCCTGCTTGATCATCAGTAACATATCGTAGTCACTCAACAACTCCAACTCCACACCAGTCGTCTTCAACGCCGCGTCCCAAGCAAGTCCTGGGCTAGTGTAGTACCACGCAGGATCTAGGTTGTAGTGCTTCATACAGACGTCTCTAAAGTTTTCGAACACATCCGCTAATAATAGAACATCCGATAAATTGTACAAGTCGTGATATTGGCGTAATGTTTTGCATTCAAATTTGTCCCATACCGTTTTCGCGTGCGCGTAATCTTTTTCGCTAATACCCGAATCGTTTAGTTTTGAATAGAAGGCATGTTTCGGCGGCAATTCGGTTTCGTTTAATCTTTCAACCCCGTCGACGTAATCATATGGGTAAACGCCTTTTCTGAGTAAAAGATCCAACTTCTCACCCTCAAAAAATTTCCCTAAATTCCTGCACTGATCTTTCTGAAGATTTTTCGATAACGCGTCGAGACTCGTCTGCATGAATCTCATACTATCGATAAAACGTAATTCGCGTTTGACTTCTCTCTCTTTTCCATCTGCGTCTACAAATTTATCGACGACGACCTCTCTGCTGAATGAGATATACTTTTCTTCGTTACAGGGAATGCATTTGATTTTCTCGCCGTGTTCACCCCGTAATTTCTTGATAAATAAATGACTGTCATAACCGCTCAAATTGTGAAATATGACAGGGAAGAACTTGGGGACTTTGTATTTCAGATTACAAAGGTTGTGAGCGGCACCTCTAAATTTTCCAGTCAAATGACAGTGATCTCGTACTCGATCCTCACGCAACTCTCCCCCGCAGATATGGCAGTTGACGGCCTCATCAAAACTTTTCTGTTCAGTTTTGCCGAATATCATCCTCTTGGGGAATTTGAACTCGTTGTATATTCGTTTTACATTTTCTTCGATAGAGTCTATGAATAACTGAGCAACATCATCATCATCGTTTTCAGCTGTAAAACGCACCGGCTCTTGGGAATAAACATCATCGTCGAAGCATTTCATGTGATAACAAAACGAGCTGGGCGTATGTTTTTGATACTTGTTGGTGTAAGACGTGCTAGGAACGGGTTGACATGTACCGATAGGTTTGATGAACGATTCAAAATCGGCAAAGTACACAAACGGTACACGCATCTTTCTATAGTGATGTGTAAAACTTAGCATAGTCCCAGGTTCCGGAAGTTCTATTCGCTGGGCGTCCTGCTGCGAACAGTACTCAGTATGTTTGTGAAGCGATTCTTTTCTACTGAATCCTATCAAGCATCTTTTGCAATAGTACATTGATGTACTAGTTTTTTCTGTTTTCACAGCCATCAGCCTATTGAAATTCCTGATCCAACAATAATGCTTCTTTTCTCCGTCAGAAATGAGTAATAGATCTACGCACCTATCATTCTCATGTTTTGATATATATAGTGGGAATACATTCACTTCTTTCTCGTAACCAAAAACATTAACGCTAATATTATTATTTCGCTCAAACTTACTCAGCACATTAGCATCCGCTGCTACTGGGAATTCGATACCGGACCAATTGAGTTCCTCAGACTGTCTAATTAATTCTTTCGTAATTCTTTCTGTATTTTTGTCAACTGGGTTTACAGCTCTCGTTACACACCACTTGAAGCATTCATCGTCTTCGTTCTTCATATTAATAATAGCCTTTTTATTCGCTAAATAATCTGGAAGTGGAATGTAAGAACTACCTTTCAGCGGTTTATATACCACCGTATCGATATCCAACTTCAAAACGGTTTTGAATCTCCAATTACTCCCCCGCATCTGAAAACTTGCCATGCTCTCCTTAATTTTATCCGCTGCGTTGGTATATATTTCTCTCACATCAGTTGCTTCTAAAATAATATCACTCTTTGATTTGAAATTAGGCTCAGCCGTTACTACTTCGCCGGTTTTCATATCTACTTTCTCCATTTCACACATGAGATCGAATTGAACTTTTACCCCCCGATTTTTCGCTAGCAGCCTAACTACCTGCGGTCTTACAGCCTTGAGAAAAGTTGCAACATCGATCCTGCTGTCGCCATCGATCGTGTATCTTTTTGTAAACCCTTTGATAGCCGTCGCAGTCTCTCGAAGTTTGTACCTATGAATGGGCGGTTTTATTTGCGGGGGTAACTGACTAATCTCACGAGTCAGCCAATCCGAAAAAACTATTTTATTTTTCCCCGTGTTCAAAAATTTCCAAGTAGTAGTCAAGAATGTCGTAAGCTCCGCTTTTGCTAATCTCGAGTATCCTCGCACACCTCTCTTTTTTGCAATTTCGCGCATTTCTCGCACAGTGGCGGGAGTATGCGCTGGTGCTTTGTTGACCTGAGCCCGAGCGCCTAGTCGATCTCCCTGCAATATGAACGCTATGAGTTCCGCTTTTCGCAAACTCGAGTATCCTCTTTGTCCTCTCTGTTTTGTAATTTGTCGTAATTCTTTCAGATTATACGATGAGTAGTCCATTTTATATTGGGGTCTCCTGTCTTTAGGCCGAGCTGTATATTCCATTTTCAGTTATTTTCTATACACAAGACAAAAAATTTTATACGCCAGACGTCGATTATGAAAAAATGTGCTTTCGTTTTTCAGATGTCGAGGCGGCTGCCAAAACATATGAAAAAAGTTTCACAGAAAAATACACCTGCTGTGTTTACGCCACATAGAATCAGCCGTCGGGGCCGCAGAGCAAAATAGATTTACGTAGGGCTCCATTGCGTAGATGACGAACGATGATATACTTGCATGGGCGTTCGTCGGTGTTGTTCAAACATGCATCACACAGACATGAGTTGCCATTGCGTCGGCAATTAACGGTGATGATCTCGCATGGGTGTTCGTCGTTGTCGATCAAACTAACATCACATGGGGGTGAGTTGCCATTGCGTCGACGACGAACGACGATGGTCTCACATGGGCGTTGTTGCCGATCCGGCCGTGGATACTTGCATGGGCGTTCGTCGGTGTTGATCAAACATGCTTCACACAGACATGAGTTGCCATTGCGTCGGCAATTAACGGTGATGATCTCGCATGGGTGTTCGTCGTTGTCGATCAAACTAACATCGCGCGGGGGTGAGTTGACATTGCGCCGACG
>OX243820.1:37624798-37654798 GCA_945859605.1 Lumbricus rubellus
CTTCGGCAAAGTCGACCCTTGCCAAATACCTACCATCCCTTCCTGCAAACCAGCCACCCGTCCACTACGAGAATATATTCTGTCTCCCAAATCTCTACTACAGCCGTACACCTCTCCAGGTTTTGCATACCTTAATTTCCTCAACGGTGATTGACCTGGCATAGACCTATATATGCAGGTATCCTTCACTCACCCTTCTCAATCCTCCATACACTTCTAAAAATGTCTCCAATCTATTATTTCATCCCTACTCTCTCTTCCTTCAATTCCAAAAGGGTGTCCCTGTTCCAGTATCCATTGACTGAAACCATCCTCTCACTCCAAATGTTCCCCTCCTCGTGGCCTTCTTCCTGCAGTCCACCCCAAAAGCCCTACATAGTAACCCTTCGGTTTCACTACAAAGCGTTCCCTTTCTTCCCACCCTGAAGGGTCTACCTCGACCCTCCGCGGAAGAGTATTGCTCCGTCATCTTCGAAATAATGGTCACCATCCACGTATCTCACCTCCAAAGGACTCTGCTCCATTCTCACCGGTTTTTACTGCTTAACTACACTGTTTGTTATGTCAAGGACGATCAATGTCACCCTCCTTCCTCCTAAAGACTTGGGACTGGCACTGCCAAAGCACGAGCAGTGGAAGAGTTCCCATTCCCACCTCGACGAGTCTCTCTTCTTAATTCCCCCATTGGCTTCGTACTCTGTTACCCACCTAGAAAGTCTCCCCTACCTCTCACCCCCACCCCAGGAGTTTCCCCTCAGTCAAGGGCAATGTATCTAGATGTCTATGCCTCAGTCAAGCGGCGGTTCATAGGAACGCTGCTGTTGATCTCTTATCAGCTACTGCCGTCGGTCGAGTCTATCTATATCCGACTGATAAAAATGACCGACAGGTCTCTTTCTGTATCTGTCTGTCTCTGTCTCTGTTTCTGTCTGTGTATCTCTTTCTGTCTCTGTCTCTCTTTCTCTCTGTCTCTGTATCTCTCTCTGTCTCTGTCACTGTCTCTGTCTTTGTCTCTGTCTTTCTCTTTCTGTATCTGTCTCTGCCTCTGTCAATGTCTCTCTGTTTCTGTCTTTCTCTTTCTGTATCTGTCTCTGTATCTCTGTCTCTCTGTTTCTGTATCTCTGTCTCTGTCTTTCACTGGTCTCTCTCTGTGGTCGATGATCGTAGACTTTGAATATTATTGAGACGACGACGACGACGACGACGACGACGAAGCAGAAGACATTTAATATGAAGCCGACGAAAAATACTTCGGGTGTGTGTGTGTGCGTGTGTGTGCATGTGTGTGTGTGTGTATTATAAAGATAATTTATGTGCAGCAATGGAGATATGAATAATTATGCATGCATTGTGTGTTATGTATGTATGTATGTATGTATGTATGTATGTATGTATGTATGTATGTATGTATGTATGTATGTATGTATGTATGTATGTATGTATGTATGTATGTATGTATGTATGTATGTATGTATGTATGTATGTATGTATGTATGTATGTATGTATGTATGTATGTATGTATGTATGTATGTATGTATGTATGTATGTATGTATGTATGTATGTATGTATGTATGTATGTATGTATGTATGCATACATAGGCGGAGACCTGGGCGGACGATTGGGAGTTGGGGGGGGGGGGGGGGACGGGTGGCCGAAGGAAAGACGCGAGATTTTTGGACGGACGAAATTTTTCCGCGACCCTTTTCCCAAGAAAATTTTCTCCCTTTGTCGCCAAAAAAGTTGACTTTTTTATAGTAATTTCGCTCCAAAAAAGACCAAAAGTCAAGAACAAATTCTATTTTCACCTGAATTTTTTTTTCAACCGCCGTGAAAGTCTTAACGCTCAACTTTGGGGGGACCAATACATGGGCCGTCCCGAACACCTTTGGGGGGGGCGTCCCCTGTCCTCCCTAGGTCTCCCCCATGTATGCATATTATGTTTAATTATATGTGTGTGTATATATCTCTCTAGATGTGTTGTGTTTACACGAAATGGGCGAGTGTACTTATAATTATGTCTGGAGCGTTCTTATAAGTTCAGTTGTAGCAAAGACGGAATATTACTCCATAAAACCTAATAACGTTGAGTTAGACTTTCTGTTCATTTTGTGTTTGCTAATGTCCTACTACCGAGCCTTTAAGTGGCCGAGTAATTGACCTAATTATGGGCCTAACCGTCTAAGCGAAGCTTAGGATCCGGCGGCCTAATTATTCAGTCAGTCTACAGCAAACTCTTGCTGTCAGTTTCTAGACTAAATGTCTATCATTTGGACATCGCCCAAAAGACAGAGAGACAGAGAGATAGACAGACAGACATAGAGAGACAGAAATAGAGATAGGCAGACAGACAGACAGACAGACAATATGAATATATGAATATAGTTATAAACATGAAAGATAAACTGGAGGAATGGGTGTGTTGCTTCTGTTGGCATTTTAATTAAAATATGATCGGAAGTAAGATTATTTAAATGAAATATGCTTTTAAATTGATAGTAGTGTCTATGTATAATGGTGAAACCGCCCTGTTTCCGTTCGTAGCATATATACCTTACCTATAACCCAACCTAACTGGATCTCAATACATTGCTTTCGATCCATACCTTACCATCTTACCTTACCTGCCGTACCTTGCCTTACCCTCTGTGCATTACTTTACATTCCATACCTTATTGCACCACAGTTCTCATTTTCATCTTCTGTGCCTACCTTTTCGTACTTTTCCATACGCTACTCAATATACCTTACGCTAATTAACACACCTTCCCGTATTCCTTACCTTTGCATACCTATGACATTACCTTCTTTACCTTGGCATACCTTACCTTATCTTCATCTCGGCATGACTTACCTTCTTCATCTTGGCATACCTTAAACTTACCTTTTTTACCTTCACATACCTTACATTACTTCCTTCACCTTTGAATTCCTTACCTTCCCTTACCCACTGTAACAGTTAGTGCAATATTGTTCTGATTTCGTTTCCTCTATTTTTGCAGAATCTATGGATGAACATTGAACATTGAACAGATGTTGACCTATACGGGAGATGTCCTATAAATCTTTTCGTTTCCAAGTTTCTTCCTTTCGTCTACCATGTAACTCTTTCCACTGGAATTCAACGTAGATTGGGTGACGTCAGAGATCATCAACTGACGTCAGAGCTTATCAAGTGACGTCAGGCTTGATCAGGTGACGTCAAAGCAGCTGACAAATACGTACAACGCGAAGCTATTTATGTCCTTTAAAGATTCAGAGCACCAAGCTGTGTTGGATGCATCCGATCCCCACAGTGATGATCAACAAATCAAACACTTTAATTCTAATTCTCTTCCAGCGTTCATTGCTCCTGTGAAATAATTGTTTTACTAAATTACCGGTGATAGATACTTGCATACGTGTCGGGACTACTCTGAGAAGTTGGATTTCAGCCGGAGTGGAAATTTCTTACGGTCTGAAAACGTGTTACAGGATGCGGTAAACTTCTGGAATCCGGAGATGCTACTAACTGCAGTCTGTTGTTGATAAAATAATGTGTTCTATTCCTGTCGCAGAAAATACGGAGGAATAAACTCGGTGAAAATCTAGTCAGGAACTGTCCGACTGATTGACAGATTGATTGACTTAGAGATTGATTGATACATTGATTGATAGAAACCAATTTCCCAATCGATTCTTGATTTCTTTGAAGAACTGTATTGCAACCGGTTGAGCCAGAATGTCGGAAGTGAGACCTATTTCACAGGATGGTCAGAAGAGACTGTCTGGGCTCTGCTACGACAACACAGTCATCGACAGGAAGGGTCGAATTCGCAAACTGAAACCTCCCGTGCCGACTAAACCAATCGGACTATCGACCAAACCCATCATTCTCAGAGACTTTCCAGGTCAAAGACAAAACTCTCAGCACTCGAACGAAGCCTTGAAGATGGAGTCTAACAATCTCAACGCAAGAAACATCCATGAACTGAACGCCAACGAAACGACGACGACGAAGGTTCAGGGTGAGCTTAGGAGTGGCGGCGGCAGTGAGGTTCTCGACAACGATGCAAACCACGTCGGATGTACTGAACCGATTTGGAAGGAGCGACCAGGCGCAAAGCAAACCGTCAACGCTGAGACTCCTAAGCAAGCATTGACGTGCACCACTGAGCAGCAAGATATTGCTCGCAACAGACAGGATGTGCTTACGAATCGAATGGATATAATTACAGACGTTGATAACTATAAGCAGGTGCTAGTGAAGAGCGCTCAGCTGAGGTTTAAGGTGCAGAAGATTCGCAAACACAAAATCGATAGGATAGAGGAAGGGGTTACTGCTACACCTACCATTACACCTGCTACCACTACATCTGCTTCCACTACATCTGCTACAGCTACAGCTGCTGCCACATCTCCTACATCTGCTGATGATGTTGATGATACAGATGGATACCTGCCTCAGCCTCAGCAACATCTCGAGCAGGAACCGAATCGCAACGTTTACGAACTCGCGCTGGAAGCGCTCGAAGATGACGACGACGACGATGAAGATGACGAAGACGATGACGAGGAGGAGGGAGGCGTGCCCAGTCACCGCAGCGAAAGTCCAGACACTTTGGTTGAGCGGATACTGGAAGATATGGGCGATGACGATGGGATAGTGACAGACTTCGACGGTGAGACTATTCCGGAGAAGCCGCGGAGAAGGAAGCTGCTGTACAATCGAGAGAAGTCCTTCTCTGACGAGATTCTCGAGCGATTTGGAGAAACGACGACGACGACAGAGAAGAAGAAGTCACCAGGTGTCGCTCCCATAGTCATGAACTTCAAAAGCTACGAGAGATCCACAGCCACCACCATTATCAGCAGCAGCACAAAGCATAACGGAATGGATGATGAGGATGCGGTATGGGTCCAATCAGATCAATCGCAACACTCGGAAAAGGTACGTCCACGCTCTGATCTGTCATCCGCAGCGGCTGCGGCAGCAGCGGCAGTTATTCGATTGGATCGGTATATCATCAATCAAGAACCGATCGATGATGCGGAACCGGTGATCAGTCACGTGCAACGAGAGGTCAATGATGCAAAACCAAAGATTATTGAGGTGAAACCGAGCATCAGTGACGGCAACACAAAGAACATCAGTCACGAGGAATCGAAGTTGAATCACGTGGATGTGAAGATCAGCGATGTGGAGCCAATGAATGGTCGAGTGAACCCAGATATCAACCATGCAGAACAAGAGAATCCCACACCATCACAGTCGTCCTCCATCACACCCGCCGCACCTTCACCCTCGGATGTTGCGAACCAGTCAACCGTCGTCGATACCCAAACCTTCCAGAATCTTTCGCCGGTTGCTGTTCAGCCATCCGAGGAGGCGCCGATCCAGTTGACCGACCCGCGGCGACTCATCCGTGAAAGAAGTCCGGAAGAGATCTTCGAGGAGATCGTGGAATCGATGCGGGATACAGAGGGTGATTACGAGGCGGATCCACTCTTCCTCGACTGGCCACAGTTCTTCCCAACGCCGCGAAAGACCCCGGAGAGCATCCGGGGATTTAAAACAACTGGAACTCATCCAGTTCCGATCGATTACTCCGTCGAAAACGACTGGCTGTCCTTCTTCTACTGCAATCGGGTCAACGTAGGGAGTGGTTCAGCCTCAGCCACTCCACCTCAGAGACGTGCCTCTCAAGGGAACCAGGCTTCAAACTCCACGAGTCCTCCTGCCGCAGATGGCGTTGGTATCTTCATGAACGCCAGTCTGTCAGCGTCCACTTCTTGGATGGCTCGACCTGTCAAGGCTCCCTTCCCGCGGACTAATTCTGGAAGGTCTGAGGAGCAAGTTGACACCAGTCAGGTTCAGAGACAATCGCAAGAAGTGTCCTTGAAGTCGACAGAACCAACGGATGTTGTGATTCAGTCCAGCGAAGAACCCATCTGGCGTTCTTCAAGGTCTGAGGAGCAGATGGAATTAACAACCAGGTCAAGCTCCACACCACAGAGCAACCAACCGGATCTCTTACTTGGTCCAACCACTAGCGGTCAGTCGTCCACAGAAACCCTCTTGGAGTTCCCTAGAGACTCACTACGGACTCACGAACATAATTTTCACACAGAAGTCGACGTCCCGCAGCCTACAAGAAGTTCTCAACGCATTTTACAAACGACTGTTTACCAGAACTTAGAGAGTGACTCGGAATCGCGACCCAAAACCGGAGAAGAAGAAGAACAGATCGAGAAATCAGATACAGACACCAGATCTTTACCCAAATTTTTACCCAAGTCTTCGCCCAATTCCTTACCCGAATCTTTGCCCGAATCTTTACCTGAAACTTCACCAGAAACTTTACCCAAAACTTTACCCAAATTTTTACCTCAAGCTTCATCAGAAACTTTACCCAAAACTTTACCCAATTCCTTACCCGAATCTTTACTCGAATCTTTATCCGCTGAAAATCCCGAGACCTCAGCTGCAGCCCCAGAGAACTCCCCGGAATTGACCTCGAAGTCAAACTATCTGCCGCCTGCAGTTGAAAAACCATTGGAGGTTCTTCTAAACGAAACTCAGATCGACTCCACAAGAGATGATGATCCAACCGAGTTACTGTTTGCTGCATTGGATGCGGCATTCGCCCGAAATGTCGTTGCTCCCACTGAAGTCAAGTCAAAAGACGTTGACTCAGACAATGACACTGACGGCACCTTGACGCCAACGGATGACGTAAGTCGTACAGTACTTGCGCAGAGTCGTCATCGTGACACTGCAGCGAGTAGAGAAGTCTTTGAGTCAGAGCCAGGCGTCTCCGTTGACGATACAACGCAACCAGTCAACCACGAACTTGAGAATGAAAAAGTCAGCGAAGCGAGACTCGAAGTCTCTGGCGATTTGGAAAGAGATCTCGCAGAGTCCAAGCAACTGAGTCAGACGGAAACTATCCATAGGGCTGTGGAAGCAGCTGCTGTGGAAGAAGAGAAACGCTTGACTGAACATGACATCGCTGAGCCGTCACCCATCACTGACCCCGGTGCCAGAGAGGAATCGAACCCAACTGACGACTCTCGCATTGCAGAGAAGGAGAGTACCACAGAAACTACTGATGCTGAAGTTCCGGAAACTCATGAGGTCATTGAAACGGAAAAGCCGTCTTCACGACCTTCAGACGATGTTGCAGAGACAGAAGCAGAGACAGTCACGCATCAGACGATTGCGAATCGCTCCTCAGCAGTTGATCCGGTCACGGTTCATCAGCCACATCCACCGAAGCGTGTCGTCAAGGTCCTTTCTGACGAGGTAACAACCCAGACAGTCCTTCTGAAGATTGCCTGGCCATCCGGGAAGCTCAGAGATCGCAGTCGCGACCGCTCAGAACAACCCTTCCGTGAACTCCAGCTACGTCGGACGATACGCATGACTGAATCCGGAGTTAGCGCACCCCAGACCGGACGAAAAATCGCCCCCGCGAGATTACCATCCCCTTCCATAGCCAACCAACCGCATCCAGCTTCCACTTCCAGCGAACCATTAACCGAACAAACTGCCGTCCAATCGCAAACCAACACTGCTGTCAATAGCAACCACGTCGCCAATAGCAACGGTGCTGTAGATAGCAACGAGAGCGTCCGTAGCAACGGCGGCGTCCATAGGAACGGCGTCGTCAATGGCAACGACGTCGTCAACGGCAACGCTGGACCATCGCAACCGTCGTCGTCGTCGTCAATAGCAACGAGACCGGACATCGTCGTCGAATACGAGAACGAGGCGCATTCGCACAGCACGGAAGTGACGTCGGACAACGCCACCGTTGACGTCACGCAGACGGACTCCGTCAAGGTCCTGCTCGTTCCCATGGAGACCGTCTACAAGGTACAGGACCTGAAGGAGATAGTGGCGGCGGTCGGACGGACGATCCTGAACGATTCGCGGAGGATTCCAGCGGATTCGAACATCCGTGTGACTTGTGAGGCTGTCCAGAGCAAGTCATGCGCATCGATCCAGGACAGAGACGTCACGGTCATCAGGAATACAATACTCGATACTTACAACTCGACGAACGCTTCAACTATTACTCCTACTCGTACTCCACCGTCTGTTGAAGCCACGGTGGCGACTGCGGAGGGCGAGTAGCATAAGATGAGTTGAGCGCTGGTGCCTTGCGACTGGGGTTGTTGTTGTTGTTGTTGTTGTTGTTTTTGGGTGGGAGAGGATTTCAGTTGATTCATGCATCTTGTTTGTTTCATTCAGGGTGTATACGGAAAAGGCGGTTTAGAAGTGTTCAGATGCATTATGCAGGCATGCGTGCAAACGTACTTACTTACATACTTACTGTGCATACTGTAAATACATACCTGCTTTGCATACTGTACATACATACATACATATACATGCATACATGCATGCATACATACATACATACGTATACACACATACATACTTACATACTTACTTACGTACTTACTTACCTACCTATTTGCATACGTGCGAACATTCATACATGCATGCATACATACTGCGCGTACATACATGTACAGTATGTGCATACATATGTTACGTATACATATACTAATTTATTCATTCATTCACGTTTTCATTCATTTTCGCTCTTATTCAAGCATTCGCTCATAACATTAACTTTATTCATTCAATGCGGTGCATAACACATAATAATATGCAAACAGACAGACATACAGACAAACATACGTTCATCTATACACTCGGTGCCTTCATGTGGTGGATTCAACTTCTGTTGCGCCATGTAATGCTAATATAAAGGCGCATAATAAACCTGAATGTGGGTGGACATACATAAAGGTGCTACATAAAGCATAAGGATGTTATAACCGTTTGTTTGTACAATTTCCTAATTTATTTATACTTAAACTCGGTGTGCCTTCCATGGAAGGTATATAGTATAGTAGCCTATCTTCATTCAGCTGAAGGAGGTATGTTATTAATTATTATTGACCTGTAGAAGGAGATGTAAATTTTTTGTTGGCTATAATAATACTGCGGCTGTTACAATCATTTGCTGTAATTAAAACGAAGAATAAAGATTTGTGGATGGATTGGTGTAGAAGACATATATATTGAGAATTTAACGGTTTATATATATATATATATATATATATATATATATATATATATATATATATATATATATATATATATATATATATAGTCTACACAAACACGTGGCATACAGAAATGAGCATACACATAATATTATAGTTATAATATTATTATATAATTTTATATGTACAGAATGATGTAAGATTTAATAAATCTTTTAAACACATGGATAATTATATTCACATAATGATATATATATAGATATATATTAGGGTGTCTCTTAAAATTGAAAGTTAGAAATTTTAGTCTATCACCCCTTCCAGTTGTGCGGTTGATGGAGAAAAAATTTATTAAAAAATTTGAAGGCAATCGAAGAATATTTAGAGGTCGCCCTTTGATGTCAAAGTTTTAATGTCATGTAGTCCTATTGTCTAAAAATATGCCACATCGTTCGCTTTTGCTAGAGAAGTCCTAGATTGACTTATTGATTATCTAATTTCAATATGTAGAAGAAGTAAATCAGGTTATTACCTTCTGTTCACTTTTATTCATTCCGATGATTTATATGGCGCCTTTTCAAGCGACCTACGCATAGGCACTCTCAACCCAGCAACAGCTAACGGAATGAGATTTGTGCGACTTATAGAAATCAGACGAGTTTTACCTAGCCATCATCGCAAGTCTAATTCATTCATTCATTCATTCATTCATTCATTCATTCGATGCATTTATACAGCACCCCTTCAGGGGCTACTCAGAGGCGCTCCCAACCTCAGTGCGGCCAAATAAAACTGTCTTAAGGTGAGAGAGAGAGAGGAAAGCCTGAGAAGTATTTTTACAAAGAGGTGGAGGGTCAGTGGAAGACCATTCCAGGATGAGGGTCCTACCCCCCAGAAAGCATGGTTCTGCATAGTGGAAGTACGAGCAAAATGGACTGAGAGCATGCAGACTTTGTTCAGTTGAACGAAGGGAGTGGAAATGGTGAGAACTAAGTGTAGGGCTACAGAGATCACAAAGGTAGGCAGGAACAAGGCCTAGCATGTAGCACCAGACTAGAGAAGATATCCTATACTCAATTCGCTTCTTGAGTGGGAGCCAGTGGAGGCCATTCCAGATGCATGGACTCACAATCGGAATAGCTCAACGCTTCTAATAGAAGTGTGAGCTCGCAGAACCGACAGCTCTCCATGGCCATTGCAGAAGAACAAAGGTTATGCAATCTTTGTCGGCCAGAGAGACAGGTCAACAAAGATCAGACACAATGAGATACGATGAGGCGTAAATAAGAACGCCAAACAAGAGCTGCTCGGAAGATGCCCTGAGAAACAGGAAGCCAGTGAAGAACGTCACGCATATAGGCAAAGGCATATTTAGGAAGGCAAGTGACATA
Source organism: Lumbricus rubellus (assembly GCA_945859605.1). Lineage (NCBI taxonomy): Eukaryota > Metazoa > Annelida > Clitellata > Crassiclitellata > Lumbricidae > Lumbricus > Lumbricus rubellus. The sequence continues at coordinate 37,635,250 of OX243820.1, forward strand.
TATGGTCCAGTATCACCTCAAACAGAGTGCACAAGAGTGATCAGGTGCAATTTGAACGCTTTTTGTGATCACAAAAAGACATCAAAGCATCGACCAGTCGGGCTGTGCTAGACTCTGACTTATCAAATGGTGTTGCCAAAAAGAGGGGAGATTACCATCCTGCCTGTGTTTACAGCAAAGGTTCAACTCCAAAGAGAACACGGTTAAACATAAAGTCTCGTAGACACTATCTATCTATGTTCGACAGAACCAATGTCTCATCCAGAAATGCCACCGTTATTGTCAGTGAAGTTGCATGTATCCTTGGGCATGTCATTATATATTTGAATATCAACAGCAGGCTACAATAATTCATCGTGCCAGCGCCAATAACCGTATAACACAACCTAAAATCATAGTTCGCTGTAGGCTGTTCCTTTGGCACTATTGGCAGCACATTGGGATGGGAAGCCAAAGGAAGACCCAACTTCCACACAGCATAATGAGTATTAACGACCATCTTGAAATCCTTATATCAAGTGCTGGAGTGCAAGATGGCGCCTTTTGCAGTTATAATTCATCTAAAGACCTGTCAGAGTTGAATTCCTCTGAAAGACTTGACTCATGGCCGAACTCCAAAATGCCACCAAATGCTCATGCGCTTTGGTGTGAATCTCAGATTCAGTGTCCGCGCCCTAGTAGGGAGCACTTCTGAGTAGTATTCTTGAATGGGCCATATATCAAGTGCACATACATACAAGTATGTCATATAAACAAGGCAAATTGATTAGTGCTAGAAATGATGATTAATCATTATGCGACATTGGACTACATGATTTCCCATTGTCGAAGTGAACCTGTTACATGCAAAACTTTGAGGCTAGAGGGCGACCTCTAAATTTTACCCAATTTTAATGAAAGTTTTTGTAGAATTTTATTTAAATAAACCTAACAACTTTTGAGGGTGATATAAAAAAAATCCCCCAAATTTTTCCCCCATTGTGCTAAGAGACATATATATTGTAATCAGCTATTCATAGAAAGTGGTAATATTTATGGTTTCGGGGGCAATCAGACTGTAATAGAACGAACAGTGAACTGCAGCGCCTCTGAACAGTTCCTCATACAAGAGGCGCTTTATAAATGTTTAAATACATTACAATTCTGGAAGACATCATTCATTCAAAGAACTTATGTAGCGCCCTTTTAAGATAACCTACTCGGAGGCGCTCCCAGTTCAGCTCCGGTAATAAAGAACAGGTTTCGGATGCTTGTAAAGACTGCACACAGAGTCCTATATATATATATATATATATATATATATATATATATATATATATATATATATATATATATTGCTGAACAAATATACAGATCTGAAGGAAGAGTAGGTACCTATCGCATGGTTCAACCACAAAGAAGACTGTTCATTGCGGCTTTGAAGTGGACGCAAAGGGAACAACAGCTTCGCCTTTACATCGCTTAATTATATTGGACAACCCTTCTGATGCGACGCAGCGCTCGTGAATAAGCCGGTGCCCCTGTTGCGTGTGTCATTAATAGCGCTTTAGAGTTTTGAAGTTTACGCTTATGTGGTTGGTTAGAAAAAAGCACAGGAAGCAGTTAGGACTGTTTTATAAGCATCTGATGTGTGGTCATTGTTATGGAGTGTGTCCTGGTATCAGACAGTTGGTGTATGAGGGTTTTAAACTCCACTAGCAGCTCTAGTGTCTGTTTCCAGTGAACATAACCAGCGGTCAGTCCTCCAGAAGACCTAAAGATACTCGTCGAGTCATTCGCTCACAGTTGCTGACGATAATTAATTAGACACCTTTAAATGTTGTCAATCGATACTATAATTACAAGAGCAAAGAATGTACGGCTTAGTGACCCTTGTTCTGTGAAGTCCAGGTTTTAAGTGAAACACTGTAAATTAAAGAAAGGTATTTGTACTTCGGGATGAGATTCTAAGAAAAATGTGACACAGTTTTTTACCTACTGACTTTTTCCAGGAACATTAATTCAAATTGTGGAAATAGCTCAGAACAAGCAGAATTTTTCGGGATAGGTGCAGGAGCATGAGTATAATAACTTACCAAAACTGAAAAAACAATCCACGGGAGCTCTTTAGGAAAACCAAGATGGCGTCCAAACTGACCGTCATTTCCATTATTGTCATATAATGTTGGCGTGATATGCTATGTAAGGTCCCGACCTATACTATTACTCACCTACTAAAAGGAGTATAATCTTTATCGCTTAAAGTTAAAGTCGTGACTTAATTCTCTCAGTAGAAATGTTGACTAAAAACCAACTGGGAAAGAAAATTAAATTTCTTACTTTAGAATCGATTTATTACTGATCTCACAGATAACAACCCAAAAGCCAAACTTCCAGTTCTACTTTCAACAGGTAAAGCGCCACAATTAGAAGTCCTCTGGACCCCAAACAATACGGACTGAAAAGCGCGAAATTTGTCATGGAATTTAGCGAACATCGGTTTGGCTTATCTGTTCAGCGATTAAGGTAAGTTCTGAAAATTCATGATCAATGCTTTTGCATGATGATTCACTGTACCGCTGTAAGCAATTAGGCCTATACACTTGTATATATATAGCGCCATTTGAGAGACGAAATGAAGGTTGTTAGCCTAATTTTCAAGTCGATAGACTTTCCTATACCGATAGATATAGGCCTAAATAAATTCTTAGTGATTTTATTAGTAGTAATTTCAAATATAGCAATAACGACATTATTACTATTGCTTCTACCATCGGTCATACCACCACGACCACGACCACCACCACGACGACCAACACCACCACCACCATCAACCATCACCACCACCATCACCACCACCACCACCGAAAACAACAACAATATCAATCAACAACAGCAACAACAGCAACAACAACTGTAGGATCAACAACAACAACGGCAATAATTTTACTATCAAAACGGTAAACACCATCAACACCTTGCAACGCCACCACTATTCAGTTTACTATTATACCATTATCATGAATAACAATAATTCCGCACGTGTTTTCCTGTCTCTTCCTATCTCAATGCGATCGTCATTCTGTGTGTGTGTGTGTGTGTGTGTGTGTGTGTGTGAGTGTGTGTGTGTTTACGTGTATCTGCGGGTGTATGTTTAGTTGTTTACGTGTTTGTTGGGCTGAAACAATTTCAGAGTACCATCGCCAATTCTTCGGGCAATAGTACAGTAGGCTAACTCGTGCGTAACCGCAGAAGCCATATTCAGCCAAGCGAGCAGGAGGGAGAGCGTCATGACTTTGAACGCTGCTTTCGTTGAACGGTTGATACAGTGTGAAGCAAAGGCGCTAGAGCGGTTTAAAGAATCGGGGGTGGAAGTTTAGAATTTTGGACGGTTTTATCTGGAATTAGGAACATTGTCTTCAAGTTTATTTACACCTTGTAAGTGCTCGCGACATTTCTGAAACAGACAAGTCAATTGGATTAATCTCTGAGAGGCGATTGTGTATTGCGATATTTTAAGACCAAGTTTGTATGTATGTGTGAGCGTGTGCGTGTGTATGTGTGTGTGTATGTGTGTGTGTGTATGTGTGTGTGTGTGTGTGTGTGTTGGTGTGTTAAAAAGACAAGACGCAGAGTGACAGACACATACAGAAAGAGACAGAGAGTGAGAGAGACAGAGGGTGAGAGAGTGAGACAGAGACAGACACAGACAGTGAGACAGAGAGATACATAGACAGAGACAGACAGAGACAGAGAGAGACAGTGACGGAACAATTAAAGAGATAGAGAGACACAGATAGACACATAGAGAGAGAGACAGTGAGAGATAGGGAGAGACAGACAGAGACACAGACAGAGACAGGGACACAAACTGAGACAGAGACATAGACAGAGACAGAGAGCCAGAGACAGGCTGCAATGACTTAGAGTGAGAAAGGCATACACACAAACACACACACACACACACACATACTCAAACACACACACAGAGTTGTAAAAAGAGTGGGCTGTCGTTTGTGGTCTATACACTTCATCATTGGATTCCTCTGCCAAGTCAACTGTAGCCAAACAAGGCACCATTGCAACAGCAGCCATCTTGTTACCATAGTCTATAAAATATATAATATTATATACAGGGTGAGCCAAAAATATTATATATATGTATAATATATACACACATGTATATATATATAATGGCACAGCAAGTGTCTATTATATATATATATATATATGCTTTATATATGTGTTTTATGTTTATTTAGATATTACAGTAAAAAAATAAACACGTCATGTATAAGGACCTATAAAAATGCATTTCTTGATAATACTCGCACATTCATGTTTAGGCTACAACTATAGAATTTCTTTACAATGTCATATTACACAATGCATTCTAAGAGTATCGGCGCAGTGATATATATACAGGGTGGGCCAAAAAAAGACCCCCCTAGGTTTTTGCCAATATTTTGGCCAGAAGTAAGAATTTTGAAATGAAATTTTGCAGTCTTAAAGGCAATTCATATTTACACAATCATGATGGCCAGATTTCATCTGAATATATCACACAGAACAAAAGTTATATCAGTTTTAGTGAGGCCACTCCCCGTTTTTTGACGATTCAAAAACCAAACGCCAAAAAATTGGGTTTTTTGCCAATATCTTCACCAAAAGTAAGAATTTCGACATGAAATTTTACAAGTTTAAAGGCAATTCATATTTACACATTAGGCCTAAGGCCGGATTTCATCAAAATATTTCAAACACAACACAAGTTATATCACTTTTAGCGGGACCACCCATCGTTTTTGACGTTTCAAAAACGAAACGCAATAAAAAGCAGCAAAACACGATTTTATTAAGTGTCGTCTCAAATAACTGTTGAGAAATAACCTTGGTAGTGCTTCACAACTTGTGTTCAATGTGCCCACCACCAGTGCCAGAACTTCTTTCGAGTCTCTTTGCAAAGTTCTCCATGGACCTGTTGATTAATCTGACAGATTCCTTATTTACCAATTTGATTGTCTTCTTGCTAAGTGACTTCTCAGTGATTTGCAGCTGCGCTGGTACCCTGTTTCATTTTTAAATAGTAATAATAATGATCATCTGGCAATATCAAGGCCATTTTATAACAATTATTTGAGATGAGGCTTAAATAAAATTGTTTCTTTGCTACTTTTTGCTGTGCTACATCTTTGAATCGTCAAAAAATTGGGGGTGGCCTCGCTAAAAGTGATATAACTTTTGTTTTGTTTGAAAATTTTTGATGAAATCTGGCCATCATGTGTAGATATGAATTCACTTTAAGCGTGTAAAATTTCATATTGATATTCTTACTTCTGGCCAAGATATTGGCCAGAAAAATTGAATTGATTTTTTATTACTTTTTGTTGCGTCGAGTTTTTGAATTGTCAAAAAACGGTGGGTGGCTTTACTAAAAGTAGCATAACTTTTGTTCTGTTTGAAATATTTCAATGAAATCTGGCCATCATGTGTAAATATGAATTGCCTATAAGTCTGTAAAATTTCATTTCGAAATTCTTACTTTTGGTCAAGATATTGGCAAAAATCTTAGGGTTTTTTTTTGGCCCACCCTGTATATATATATATGTATTGATATATATATATATATATATATATACATTATATAATGTGTATGTCTTTTCAACGCACGCTGCATTGATTGTTGTATACAAATTTATCTGTGTATAGGCCTACCCGTGTATACTATCTGTATAGGCCTACCTTTGTATATTGTTACACATATTTTTATAGTGTACGCATGTTCTAAGCGCGCAGCCTATCGTACACACACGCACACACACACTCACACACACCTATAGGTCCTTTATACATGAATGCTTCTTGCTCTGACATATACAGCCAGCGTGGGTTGAGGTTAAAGCTACCCACCCCATCCTACCTACCCCAACATCACCCCACCCCCAGTAGCAAAATACCTGCGAAACAGAAGCGCTTCCAGTCTAAGGAACTGCCGAACATAGCTGTTGTACGTGGGGCATCCGAACAATTTCGTGTTGTGGTATGCACCGTGTTGTGGCCAACGGGCAGTTTGAGATTGGACGAAAATATTTTGCTGGTCATGAAGATTGAAGAATTGAAGATGTCATTGTCCTGAAGCATACTTCGATCAGTGTTTCTTTCATAACGAACAATGTCGTTGTTCGTCTAAGTTCTTGCGGCTCTTTTGTTTCCGTTGCATTTCAAGTTGCACTGTCACTCGAACTGTGACTTCAAGAAGTTGGATTGTTTAGAAGATTGGAAGGTTGAGCCAAACACATCGCTCACCATCACAGGTAAGCACTAATTGTTATTTATTGTATAGTCATCGTATTTTTAATCGCAATCGCAAGTTACGACAAGATTGATTTATAAAACGCCACTTGAAAGCTATAGGAGTAGGGCACGAGTCTATTCACGAGGGTTGTTCAAAGATCGATGCCCAGTGGAGGTCAGAGATCGATTGCCAGAGAGAGAGAGGGGGAGAAACAGACATACAGACTAGACTGGCAATCAGCCAGACATACAGTGAGAGAGAGAGAGAGAGAGCGAAAGAGCGAAAGAGCGAGAGAGAGACACAGAGAGAGATAGAATGAAAGAGACAAATGGAAAGAGATACATGTACAGGGAAGAGAGAGACAGGTATACGCCTATGCATAGAGAAGCATGGGAGAAACAGATAGATCTACATGTAGATAGAAATTGGGAGAGAAAGACAAAGGAGAGAGACACATGGAGAAAGAGAGACACAAGGCGAGTGATACAGAAAAGAGAAACAGCGAGAGACACGGGCAGAGAGAGGGAGAGACATAAGGAGAGGGAGACAGACAGAGACAGAGACAGAGGCGCATAAAGAGATAACCAGGGAGAATGAGAAAGGGGAGAAGGCCAGGGTGAGCCAGAGGCAAAAACAGAAACAGAGACAATTCCAGAGAGGCAAAGAGACACATTGATCTCCTCTCTTCCTCTGTATATATCTCTTTCTCTGTCTCTCTCTCTCTGTCTATGACAGATAGGCAATGACAGTGACAGAGAATTTGATAGAGACAGAGAAACAAAGAAACAGATGGACAGGCAGGCAGAAACAGTGAGATTTACAGATATATACAAACAAATAAAGGAGTAGACAGTGGAACTGCCAAATTTGGTTTTCGTTTTCGACGAGAAAACTTTAAGAAGGGAGATAAACATTATTGTTGTCACTGGAACAATACGAAAGCCACAATAACAAAACGGCTCTTTCGTCTTTGAGCTTGTCGGTACGCCTTTGATGCGGTCGTAGGTTAAGCCTTTGATGCATGGCTTTATAACGTCTGTTGTCGAGATGACTGTGTGAATGGATGGATGAGTTAATCGTCGAAAAAAACGCAACTCATTATCCAACTGGCCTTGTGTTACAATGTCATGTACGTGAGTTCATGCACCCGTCAGAAGTGACAGGATGTTGGCGATTGAGGGAAATGGTAGACTCGTAGCACCACGATTTTTAGCGTAAAGGGTGCGAATTACTTCCATTATACATGTACAATTGTACATGTAAGCTCCATAATATACAGTTATGCATTGTGTCCGAAAAATTCCAACTCTTAAGATACATGTATATGGATGAAGAAACTATAGTATATATAGTCAAAAAGGACTCGAGTAGTAAATAATCAATCTAATATTTTCAAACCTTTTTTTATTCTGACATAAATACCAATTTTTTTTTATAATTTGGGGAATAATGCAGACAAAAGTGTAAAAGACAAAAGTCACAAACGTTGAAGAACCACGTGAGCGAATAATTATTGTAACTGCTTGGAACCAATTTGAGTAGCTGGTCGTCGATGCTGCTGTTAGTCAGTGGCATGTAGGCCTACTGTACATCTCGAAGCTTGTGCTGAAGTCAATGTCGGATATTTTGAACACGAATTATTATAGTTCAGTAATATTTCTTCAGGAATAAATAATGTTCTTAGAATTTTGTTTCTTTTGCCATTTGTTTAAGCAATCACAAGGTCGTGGTAAAATTGATTACCATTTAGTATTTACTAGTTTTTAACCATTATAACAAGAAGTTGGGATTTTTCTGGAAACAGTGCATAACAAAGTACTGATTAAAACAATAATATTTTAGTTGATTAATGTTCAAAAGCTAACTCGCGAAAAATCAATCCGATTATTTTTTTCTACGTGATGTGAAACATGAAAACTGTCAGAAATGTAATCGCTGTAAACAATGTCATCATTGAGTTAGTTGCTGCTTTATTTGTTCAAAAACTTCAATTTAAATACTGTTTTATTGCAATAGAAACAATTATTAGCCTATTTTAATATTTTTTTCTTCGTCAGCATTTGCATCAAATGTAAAATTACCATTTATTTACTTATTATGGAAGCATTTATAAAAAATTATGATGCCTTTTCAATGTTATCTTGTGGCTCGTACGCAAGTAGTGCTTTATAAAAAATGTCCTGCTATAATTCTAATACTTTACATTGCATAACATTATAATTTTATTACATCACTAGCTAAGTTTATTATACAGGTGTGTGTGCAATGCGTGCGTGTGTGTGTGTGTATGTGTGTGTGAAGATGTTTATATGGAAGTGTGTGTACATGTCCATGTAAGTGTGTGTGTGTGTGTGTGTCCATGTAAGTGTGTTGGAGTGTGTGTGAGGGTGCACGGGGTGAATGTGTATGCCATTTGTTCAAACAAATACCCGGATTCGTGGTAAAACGTTTGATGTGCTTTATTGACTTCTATATAGTGTACTCGGTATGCTGACTTTTAGGGTAACGTATTTTAACCCCACTGCAGTGTATTTACGATCGTAGCTTAATGACCCACCTGAGGAGGTCCACTCAAAAGCGACGCAACCTTGCGAACAAAAGGACTTGACTCATCTTGCGGGTAATTTATGCACCGTTCGTCATAAATACCCGGTACTTACATCCGCAAGACAAGGCGTTATCTTTGTAAGAAAAGCAATACTGCACAAAGAAATATATATATTTTTACCCATATGCATACATTTACGGATGTAGGCCTATATGTATTTATATATATATATATATTATGTATATATTATATGTATATATGCACGCAAACAGCGTGTCCTTTTATTTTACTTTCAAAGAAATTCTGAGTGTGTTTTTAGCGATGGAAAGACAGTCATTAATCAGTTTCGTCGCAGGGTTCCTTGGAGCCCACACATTTGACTGCGTTGAACACAGGCTGTTGTAAGGCTGCAGGCTACACTGGGGTATGACTACTGCAGAGGTATAGCTAAAGTGACAAAGATTCGCTGCATATACAGGGTGAGCCAAAAAAAAGTAATCCCCTACGGTTTTTAGCCCATATCTTGACCAAAAATATTAATTTTTAAATGAAACTTTACAGTCTTAAAGGCAATTCATATTTACGTACAATGGTTCAAATTTCATCAAAATATTTCAAACGGAACAAAAGTTATGCCACTTGTAGGGAGGCCACCCACCGTTTTTTGACGATTGAAAAACCAAACGCAACAGAAACTAGGTTTTTTCCCATTATCTTGGCCAAAAGTAAGAATTTAGTTATGAAATTTTACAGACGTAAGGACAATTCATATTTACACATGATGGCCAGATTTTATTAAAATATTTCGAGCACAACAAAAGTTATACCACTTTTAGTGAGGCCACCCCCCGATTTTTGAGATTCATTGACGTAACGCAGCGAAAAGTAACAAAACGTGATTTTATTAAGTCTCATCTCAAATAACTGTTGTCAAATGAACTTGGTAGTGCTTCACAACTTGTGTTCAATGTGCCCACCACCAGTGACAAAACTTCTTTCGAGTCTCTTTGCAAAGTTCTTGATGGGCCTGTTGATTATTCTGACAGATTCCTTATTTACCAATTTTATTGTCATCTTTCTAAGTGACTTCTCAGTGACGGGCAGCTATGCTGGTACCCTGTTTCTTTTTTAAATAGTGATATTAATGATTATCTGGCAATATCGAGGCTATCTGATAAAAAATTGTTTGAGATGAGACTTAATAATTTCATGTTTTTGCTACTTTTTGCTGCGTTCCGTCTTTGAAACGTCAAAAAATGGGGGGTGGCCTCACTAAAAGTGGTATAACGTGTGTTGTGCTCGAAATATTTTGCTGAAATCTGGTCATTATGTGTAGATATGAATTGTCTTTAAGCCTGTAAAATTTCATTTCAATATTCTTACTTTTGACCAAGATATTGGCCAGAATAATTGAATTGTTTTTTTGTTACTTTTTGTTGCGTCGCGTTTTTGAAGCGTCAAAAAACGGTGGGTGGCCTCACTTAAAGTGATGTAACTTTTGTTCTGTTTGGAATATTTTGTTGAAATTTGAACCATTGTACGTAAACATGAATTGCCTTTAAGACTGTAAAGTTTCATTTAAAAATTCGTATGTTTGGCCAGGATATGGGCTGAAAACGGTAGGGGATTACTTTTTTTGGCTCACCCTGTACATGTAGTCATAAAAAGATAGTTGCATTTGCAGTTTTGCACACCGCACCGCGTAGACGTACAGGTCTATAATAGATGTTATTTTTGAGATAGCGTATAGGCCTAGTTCTGTATTGCATGTGCATTGTGTATGCTATTATGAGAGTCTATTCGTAGTCTGTGATTGTGAGCTGCAGTGATATTGAAGCATTTGACTGCTAAAAATATTCAACTGTAAAAATCTGATCCATTGTGTCTATACTAACTGGTCTTACAAATTACAATCTCTCTCCATAACAAGTCTTTCAATTAAAACGGAACACGTTCGTTTTCCACTATTAAACACGTAAGTCAATCTGAATTTCTCAGTTTCCTCCTCTGAATTCTCTCCCTGCTTCGGATCTAAACATCATCCACCCTATGACCATCTCACTCTCTCACTCTCTCTCCACCCATTGGATCTTGATATGGGATTGATTTTGACTGAACCTGTCCATGGATTTTGCTTTGACTGACCATCTATGAATGAAGCTCGTTTCATGGCTTTGCCTCTAAGGGTCGATGCTGTCTTTAGAATCTCTGGAATACGAATGTTTCATGCGTATGAAGCTGATACATCACTTGTAGTACCTATTGGGTAGAGCTCGTATGTATCAAATGCCCATTTAATAGGTTTTGACTCGTTTATATAGGCTACCTGTGTAATACATTGTTATTTTCTTGTGCTTGTAGGATACGATGAACTGCATATTAGGATATAGTCTTCTCATTCTCAACGTCTTTCGATCGACCCTAGGACAAACGACAGGTATTGGACACATCCAAATATTTAAGCATTATTATTATTATTATTACTATTATTATTATTATTATTATTATTATTATTATTATTATTATTATTATTATTATTTTTTTATTATTATTATTTTTATTATTATTATTATTATTATTATTATTACTATTATTATTATTATTATTATTATTATTATTATTATTATTATTATTATTATTATTATTATTATTATTATTATTATTATTATTATTATTATTATTATTATTATTATTAACATCATCTTTTATTTCCGTTTCAAGCAGTGCAAACACAACTGGCTGTCCCTGAAAAACACTGAACCGCTGTCAAAAAGCTAGCATAATGTGCAACAAATGTATATGCATTAATGAGTGTGTAATCAGTCGTCCTCGACCCCGGCGAGTTGTGCAAATGTGCCCCTGAATATTATTATTTTGTTTAATGCCAAAAAATCATTTTTTCAACCAACGGCAACCTCAACAACATAAAATCTATTGCAATCACCTCTTAACACATTAAACAAACAGCAATCGGTGAATAAATTATTCTCTAATTTATTTATTTATTTATTTTATCCGAAAATTTTATATAGCGTAAGCTTATATAGCGCCTCTTCAAGGAAGGTTAATAAGAAGCACTTCTGGCTCAAAGAACACCTGGTAGTAGTAGCTGAATTGTAATGTCACTGTGTGATAACAGAGACCATTGGCGGCGCCCTTCTCCTTTTTCCAGGCTTTGGACTGACACTGGCAGAGTGAAAACAGTGGCGGAGTTCAAACAACGCCTGAATTAGACAGTTAGTTAATATTTATAAGTCTTTCGACTTTTAAAGGTGTCCAATTGAACCGTTCAAGGAAGCTGCTGGGATCTAACGATTATCAGCAGTTCAGTTTTTATAGCGCGTCACCCTGTTTTTTTAATCCTGAGTTGGTATTGACATTGTCAGATAGATAATAGTGGCGGAGTCCAATGATTAGGCTTATAATTATTATAGTATGCGTACTTGTATAACACTTTTATCGTCTAGTTTCTTCTCCTCATATTTGGTCGGTTGCCTCCTTTTAAAAGGTGTCTAAGTGAACGTACAATAATACGGTGTTTAACAACGTCCGATGACATTATAGTTACCTTAGATTTAGAGGCCGAGAAAACAAATTAGATTCAAAACAGAATTTATGCGACTTTATAATGCTACATAAGCCGATGATGACGAAAGTGATGACGACGATTATGTCAATGATGATGTCCAGGGACGTCATTTCAGATTTTTCCAGGGGGGGCAAAAAATTTTCACTCCACAAGCTTTTTAAGTTCTGTATTTAGCCAACATGTGCAAAACTGCGGTTAAATGAGATGTTTTATTCATGCTGTTATTTATTTCTTACTTTATGCCTATTTAATTCAGTGTATGGTATATTTTAAATACCTACTACTTTAAATAGACTATGGGGATTAATTTAAATGCCTACTACTTTAAATAGACTAAGTGCTTTGCACTTGTTATTATATCCCGTGATATTATATACCATTATATGGTCATAATAATGTTGTTATTTATTATGATATATAATAATATCTTATTAAATGAGTAGGATTTATTGTTAATATTTGTACAAGTACTATTTTCTACAATTAAAATGACAGAAATAACCTTCACCCACAGAAATATTTGATCAATTTTTTGTGGCTAGTGTACGTTCTAGTTTACATTATTGTATTACATGGAACTGCATTACATAGACTAGGTTGGACCCTTATAAACTACCATAATATTATTTATTATTATATAATCATAATGATATTATTTGCTATAACAATATATGACATCATGAAATAGAGAATAATTTACTGTTAATATTTGCAAAAATATAATTTTTACCATTAAATGTCTTATCTCCACTGTCTCCAGTGTAATCAACATAAAGAACATAAAGAACTAGATGAGTTGGGAGAGCAAGCAGATAATCATGAGTGATTATCTTAACTTGGAAAATATACGACTCAAAGACATTTTTAATATCCAGGACTTCATGTAGGCTATAAGAAGTAAACCTGCCTAACCATTGCACTAAAAAACCTATAGCCAGTCTGTGCACATTCCAGTTCAATATTATTGGATGTCACATAATATTAGGCCTACCGTGGATCCGAGTGCTTTATGGTAGATTGACGAGACAAATACCGATAGACGACCGGTTTCGGTATTTGGATTATCATCATGTCCTTTGGTCAGCTTTTATCCACTCTTCAGTTCACAAGAAAGCCCACTCATAAGCTCTGCTGTGGAAACTGACACTCATTAACCTCCTCCTCCTCCTCCTCAACTGCTGTAGTCAGCCCTTTGTAATAGCCTACATCTTTCTGTTCTCTTCTTTCAAAATTTCCCGCTCATTCGTCGTATGCGGGGAGGTCGCCGGTGCTGGAATGCGAAACCACTCCAGCTCCCGGTCAGACGGGGTGGGGTGCATGTAGACCATGCCTGGCTGCTTCATCTTACTGGGTGTCGGTTTGCACTGTTTGCACAGGACCCACACATCTGCATGGTGACCTTACTGACCTGGAAGTATCAGCCAGAGCTCATAATGCTGCTCATTCCCTGTGCAGACAATATACACATGAACCTATATCTGTGGCCTATGAACTGTGCACTGTGTGCAGCTGGATTCCGCCCTCACATACAAAATTACTGAGGCCGTGAAGACACAGGCCTTTTAGTCGTTTGAACAACCTGTGGCATTGCAAAAATATGTCATGTGTAAGAACAATCGGTCAAATTCAGGGGGGGGGGCAAATGCCCCCCCCTGCCCCCCCCAAATGACGTCCCTGATGATGTCTATGATGATGACGACTACGATAACGAGGATGATCATAATCTATCATCATCGATGATGATAATCGATTATGAAGAAGATGATGATGATGAAGATGATGATGATGATGACGATGATGATGATGATGATGACGACGACGACGATGACGACGACGACGACGACGATGATGATGATGATGATGATAATGATGATGGTGCTGATGATGATGATGATGACGACGACGGCGATGACGATGATGATGATGAAGATGATGATGACGACGACGACGATGATGATGCTGATGATGCTGAAGACGACAACGATGATGATGACGACGACTGTTGGTAGCAACGATAAATAAAAACTACACTCTTTCCATCTTCAGGCTTCGACTGCTGTGGCATCTACATGATGGACACGAGTGGACGCGTCGCCATAGAAACGCGTCGTCAGCTGGTTCCCGGTTCCTACGTGGCGTTGAAAGTGCGCGCATGCACCACGGAACCAGTGGCCGTTCAAATATGGCGACGAGTGAGCGATAATACGCTGAACTTCCGTTGGCAGACGATCATTCGACCTGTGCTCAGTCAAACCACGCGGACGTTTGTCACGGTCAGTTTATACAATGACCAGTTCAACTGTACACGGTCGTTATTGTGTGGCATATCAATCAATCAATCAATCAATCAATCAATCAGTCAGTCAATCGATCAGTCAGTCAATCGATCAGTCAATCAGTTAGTCAGTCAGTCAATCAATCAATCAGAATTTATGTAGCACACCTTCTAGATACCTACTCAGAGGCGCTTCCTGGCGAAATCGGACGGAAAAAGCAGTCTTTAACAGTTTATAAAACTGAGAAGTTTCCTGTAGTGGGTTTATCGACACTGAGTTTGGAGGTAGGCTAAGTGGAAGATGTGACGACTTAACATTGCCATCACCTGTAATAAGCTAGTGTTTCCGTTTTAACATGAACTTTTGCCCAAAAAATATATCCGCAAAAAAGTTGACGACCTTTTTTATTCGTCCTGGGCTGTGTTTTCCCGGAAAACCAGACTTGCAAGAAATTTAGGGGGCATTTGCCTCCCCCCCCCCCGCTCAGAACCCCCCGCCTCGTACGCCTATGTCAGTGACATTATCAACGTTATTGATAATGTGTCCAATCGTAAAACCTTAAGAGTGTCATGCTTTTTTAGCCGATTCGTCGTCAATGTTACAAAGTCTTATTAAGTTCAACAATCTATTAAACACCTCTAAAACGCACTATCTTGTGTTACTTATTTTCAAGAGTTACTTCTGCGTTAAATTTTCACCGTAACTCATGACTCGTGCGTACACGTAACGTCCATTTTTCGTCGAAGGCGGAGCTTAGAAGGCAAATGAAGCGTTCCTCAAAAATAAAAATAAAAGCATGATCGTATCATGATGAACGGATGATTGCAAGTTAGAAAAAGATAATTGGCAATAGTTATAATAGATAATATTAATGTCGTATCGTGTCGTACATATCTTCTGAACATGAATTTTATAAAGCGGCTCTCGCAGTATGAGCTATTCACTAAGCACACAAGACCAGGCCATGTCCTCCACGAGTTGCTTCCACCAGCGAAACAAACGGGTTATAGGCTAACCTGCGCCCCAGACACCATGACATTTATAACTAGAATGTTATTTAGCCTACATACCCGGTATTAATTAATTAGTTTGTTTAGTTTGAATAATTTCATGTTTTATCTTCAATTTATATGTGATACGTGTTCACCAGAGTGCTGTTTGGCAGCTGGTTAAGAAATAAAGAATATACTTACTTACTTACTTCACAGAAGCCCTGCGAAAGAGAAAATGTCTTAGTGCAACGAGTAGACGAAGAAGAGCCCCAGACACGAGATAGGCCCGCGCAGAGCAAGGGAACGTAAGGGAAAGGGTCAATACAAGCAGAGGGGCATAACATTATAATTATTATGAGAGGGTGGGAAGGGAAGGGCGCAACAAAACAAAAATTAATAATCATACAACCTACATGTATATTAAGCTTATGATTGTGTTGCAGGTGAATTTCAATTCATCGTTGGACATAACGAGCGATGATCGATTGGGTGTTTACGGATCGGCAAACAGTTCCAACCTGGCCATTCCGTTTGGTTTCGATCCATCCATCGACTTCCTCTACCACTCTTCCACATCCTTCGATGGCTTCCAGGCATTCTCCGACTCCTCCCTCCAGGTCACGACCGATGACCTTCGCTGGCCAAGGTCATTCAACGGATCCGTTTTCTTCTGCCGCCAGCCAGGTAACTCTGTCGCATGCTCGCACTCGGTCACGGTAGCCGATCGGTTCTGCAGAAATATAGTTTTTTTATAATAACTCGTAGTTCTCTCTACACATTGGTTTCTATCAACAGTCTGTTGGAAAATGGTATTGTTGCTCAATGATTCTGTATCAAGTAGACCATAATGAAATGTATGCTGTTTATTCTCTTCTTGTCTGAAAATATACATTTTACAAACACCCCTTTTAACGCATACACATAAATTATAAGAGGATGCAATATTATAATTGGTCTCAGAGTAGATTTGTACTATAAGCTTACTTTCCCATGCCATCGAAGCCATTTAAATGATGCAAATAAATTTATACGTACAGGCAAAACTCTGCCAATATAGTTGAACTCTGCCAGTGCAAGTCCCAAGTCTGGATAAAGGAGGAGGGCGTCCCTAATGATATTTCTTATCACAGTGAGGTTAAACAGCAGCAAAACTACTACAACTACTACTACTACTAATACCACCACCACCATACCACCACCAGCACCAGCGCCACCACCAGCACCACCGCCACCATCACCACCACCATACCACCACCACCACCACCACCACCACCACCACCACCACCACCACCACCACCACTACTTATCACCAATACCACCACCACCACCACTATATAAGTACTATTAAGTAGGCAAAAATAAACACTTGCGATATTCATTCATTCATTCATTTCAAGAATTTATATAGCGCCTCTTCAAGAAATCCACTCAGAAGCGCTCCCAGTCCAACCACAGTTGAATCCACGGTGAAACAAAAAGTCTTAAGGAGCTTGTAGAACACTGACGAGTCAACCCTAGGTATGCTCTGGTAGACCAAGCCATTGAACTATACCCAGTGTGAGAATCTCAATGGGTGGTTTAATATTTGTATTCTTCTTTTGGACTCCATAATAAAGACTTCTTTGCACGTGTATCAAAACCCCCCACCCCCAGTTATTTTTCAGCAATTTTCATTCTGCTGGTACGTAAACGTATACCGTACTCTCCGACACCTCTTTTAAAAGATTCATAACATTTATAAATTTGGCGTGTTGCGCCATGATTTACTGGTTTTCGCTGACACATTATGCACTGTGATCTCCAAAGTGCACTATAATTGTATATAATAATACTGAAGCCTTCGAACAGGTAGCCACATTACTTCACGTCTAGAATCGTAATCCGTTAGATAGAGCAAAACAACCCGACTATGCTGAGCTATTTTTGTCGCACAGTTGGCAGACAGGTTCACAAGCCTTGACCTAGCTGTCAGTTGAGTACTGAACGGGTATTATAATAAGTGAACCTCGATGGTAACATTGAAGACATATTTGCGTGAGAACTGTTTTCATTCGTCATTGTTATGGTCGCCTTTCGTGTCACAGGTTTCGATGTACATATACGCAAGTCTATTATTAGATTGTCGTTAAAATAGAAATTTACCAGGCCCAAGAAGATAACATTAAAGGTGCACAATAATAATTGGTAATTTCAATAATGCCCTCAATTAAAACTGTCGTTGCAATCTGACATTTGTATAGTGCCTCATCGTGAAAACACTCATTAGTAAAGTAGTACAGTGATTTCAATGAGTAGTCATGACACCTTCTATACAAGAAATATCTTGAATATATAAGTGAATGACAGAAACATTTGTACACCGTAAGTGCTGTAATATGGCAAGCAAATTTCTGCCCAGGGTAACGGTCTCTCTGTTGTCAAAGACCGTGGTCAAATCGGATCCATCCATTTGTACACCGTGCTAAAAGCCCACTGTTCTCATAGACACCTCTTTCAAAGAGACATTTAAAATATTATAATAAAAAAATCAAACAAAAACATTGTCTTGAAATTGATGCCTATCTATTAGGGTGGAGTGAAAAAACCTAAATTTAGAAATTCGAACTTTAATAGCAAAATAAAGTTGTCTAATGATATGAGGTCACGAAATGTCGAAAAAGTTTTGAAAAATATTTATGTCTTCCTTTGCCACAAGAGGGCCAAAGTTTCGAAAAATTGTCTTTTTTAAAGAAAATTTTTGGTTTTCTTATGAAATATTTTTAATGCAACACACTGTTTAATCTCTGTTTACTAGATTTAAAAAATTGGTCATAATTTGTTTTTTTCTTGTTTTTTGTTTTGTTTTGAAATCTGTGTGTCATTTCATTTCAGTTTGCTTTCGTTTCTTGTGTAAGATGTTGTGCTTTGCACTGTTTTTTTTACAATAGCCAAATGTTATTGAGAAAGGAAGGGTCAATCCAGCCCCAGCGGGTCCATACGACCTTTTTGGATTGACCCTTTGACTTATGCACCGATCACTCGAAAGTCATTGAATTTGTACTGATTACTGCTCTTTTGTATGTGTTTGATGCTTTGTCAATAAACGGCTTACTTACTTACTTACTTACTTATTTACCACCACACAATATACCGTTGGAAAGAGCTCTTAAAACTGATTAAAATGATGTATTAATTTTCAGAATAGTCCCATATTTCTAGAAGATATTAACTTTTTACGATAACCCACATATCATTAGACAACTTTATTTTGCTATTAAAGTTCGAATTTCTAAATTTAGGTTTTTTCACTCCACCCTAATATCTATATAAATAAAAATATAACTCAGTTCCGTTCGGAATCAAGTATCTTCGAAAGGTCTTCACCAATTCTTTTCAAAATTTCACCTAAACGTTCCGTTCGAATAAGGGCGGGTTTGCATAATGCTCTTTTTGAAACAAACGTAATCTTTTAACACAATATTGATCATTTTAATTCCTCTGCTATTTGACCTATACTTTCATCGCCATCGCCAATGTTTACCGTTCACGTCGCCAGACGATACTTCGCATGAGGTCGCGCGCCGTGACGTCATAATTGAGTGAGAGGGGAAAGGGGAGGGGTAGGGGAGGGGCAGGGGCAGGGAAAGGCGGAGAGGGAAGGGAGGGGGAAATTGAGGTAGGGAGGGATGGTTGGACGTTCTTTTCAGCCACAGCAACGCGTGGCCGGGTACAGCTAGTTGGGTTATATATAATTATACTCGTGTTATTGAGTTCCTGCTGACGTACTGCAGCCAGTTACAAACAAGAAATGATAAAGAAATATCATAAGTCAATCAACTGGATGGAAGTCAGAAGGAGGGGCAGTGGTCGAGTATCTGTAAAGTACTCGAG
>OX243820.1:37659798-37679798 GCA_945859605.1 Lumbricus rubellus
GTGCCAGTAGGGATAGAACTAGATTTGAACTAAACGAATGAGAATCGTATGTAGGACCTATTTGTTTAGTGTCTACAAGAAATGTTTGTTAACGTCAGTTAGGCTACGTCTAACGAATGTCAATCGTATATACATCCTTCGTAGAGTTATTATTACATTTACGCGAGATGTTAGACGATGTTTTGGTGCATTTATTATAGGAGAACTTTACGCCTATGGGGGGGATAATGTCCTACCCCGGGGGGGATAATGTCCGGGGGGGACAATGTCCGGGGGGGACAATGTCCGGGGGGGACAATGTCCGGGGGGGACAATGTCCGGGGGGGATAGTGTCCAGGGGGGACAATGTCCGGTTACCCACGCATATACACTGCATGCATAGAGACATATACACACATGCCTGTGCGCATACGTTCAATCGTTCATGCATACACCCATACATGCAAACATACACACATGTATATCACACACTAATTTTACATGTGCATAGCAGTTATTGTATGTGCTTATACACGCCGATAAAGGCATAAAATAATGCGCACATGCCACAAAAGTATACCATATAGGCCTAATAAATGTATTCAACTATTCATATATATATAATATTATATACATATATATAGAGAGAGAAATTTTGCTGAAAAACGATGTCGTTTTGATGAGAGCACAACTGAAAATCTGAAGGACATGTTATAAGTGACGTTTAACGAGAACATGAAACAATTGTAAGCGTTAGAACTTATGTATAACATGCTGGCTTAAAGCGTGTGTATGTTAGCAGCAGCGACTAACTAACAGCTTACAGCGGGCCACACGTTATTAGCGATGCATAACTGATAATAGGTCTCAGCTGGATATGTTAATAGTGTTTAATAACATTGAAAGTCGTTCGCTGCAATAATCGCCATGAATAAGACTAAACGCGATATGTTTTAACAACTGGCAATGTTATAAGTCAGATGTACTTAACACAGGTCGTTAGCTACATGTAACAGCTGGTTATGTTATTCAGTTGATATGATTCATGCATTTCACACATGCCCATGTTATAAACTGTAAATTAACGAATGCATTTAACAGCTGGCAATGTTATTAATCTAGAATGTGATGCACACATTTGACAATGTTATGACAATGTTATGGCGTGTACTTAGAACGTGCAATCATCTGAAAAAGTTCACTGAAGTTAAGCAGCATGTTGGGTTACTCTCTTGTGAGATAGACATAAATCTCGATTATAAAAAGAAATTCACTAGAGACGGTTAGATAATTAAATTATATCAAACATGGAGATTGCAACTCCCAATAAGTCTTAATTAAATCGTATTCAGTGGTTATAATCCAAATCGTCGACTTTTGAAATTTGCTAAAACAATAAAAAAATATTAAATCACATGAGCAGATTTTTGTAAACCGGTCATTTTCACCTGTAATTCACCGGTTATAACTCATCGGTATATTAATCTGCAATACATCGGATATTTTCACCAGTAGTTCACCGGTGATATTACTGTGTAATTATTCATATGTTATAATTATATTAATCTGTATTTCACTGGTGATATTCGTCTGCAATTCACATGATTTATCAGCGAATAACAGATGCATGCAAATGTGTAATTCTCTGCGAGTCACAGATGAATAACACCGGTGATATTAGTATGGTACGGGGTTTACGGTAACGGTGACTCTGGCACGAAGTGAGCACGGTCGCTGGATCACTTTCCACTACCCTACCAAAGTTCTACTCAGCCTTTCATTCGGCAAATGGCGTTGCTAAAATGAAGAATATAGGACTTTATGACGTCTTGCATCGCTGCCATAAAGTTAATTTCATCTCCTGTGATAAGCTATGATTGTCTGTATATAAAATGAATATTGTCATCATTCTGAGTTGTTCAGTTTAAAATAAAATGAAGATTATATCTTATGCCATTCGTCTGTATTTCACCGGTGATATTTATCTGTTATTCACCGGTGATATTTATCTGTTATTCACCGGTGATATTTATCCGTTATTCGCCGGTGATATTTATCTGTTATTCACCGGTGATATTTATCCGTTATTCACCGGTGATATTTATCTCTTATTCATCGGTGATATCTATCCGTTTTTTATCGATAGTTCATCTGTAACTATTCGGTGACATTTAACGGTTCTTTACCGGCGTGTATGCCCACACTGTTTCGGCCGTGACCCCACGTGCCCTACAACGAGGGCTGAATAAACAATCTGAGACAATGTCGTCTGCTATAAATAGAAGAGTCACCCACCCATGCAGGCATGCCAGTCCAAACGACTCATCGATTCTTTCGGATCGATGTCTCCGATTGATTTCACAATCAAACGATTTAATTATAGCCGCAATCATTATTATTATTATTGCACGTGCAGAATTTACACCGTCAATAAATAACCTATACACAACATAGCACACAACGGTGTGTGTGTGTGTTTGTGTGTGTGTGTGTGTGTGTGTGTGTGTGTGTGTGTGTGTGTGTGTGGGTGTGTGTGTGTGTGACCAGTTACACCAAATGTCACCTATAATGCCACCTATTAACCTACCACCTTATGCAATATGATGTCGCATAATGCTACATAAAACTACCTAAGACCGGGCAAATCTAGGGGACAAATCCGGCCATCCCCCCCCCCAATTTATGAAGTGCATGGGACCTGCCCCTCCCCATTTAGGTTCAACAAGCTTTAAATTAGTCCAGCGGCAAGAAAGAAAAAGTAGCATTCGAGTACAGAGGTCAAAGTATAGTTCCAAGAGATTAACTTAAGACCAGAATCTGATGACTATAAAAGGTCACCTTAATGAATTCTCAGATATGATGATGCCACGTACATCAATCAATCAATCAAATATTTTTATTTTGCAACCAGTATACATGAAAGGTTCACACATCGTTCACATTGGCTACAAAAAAGGGAGGCCCTAAAGGGATTTTTAAAAATCCCGCTGTCTAGGGACACCAACTATTAATGACTTGACGATGCAAGGTGGCCATGACGAAGTCTTTGCAAAAACAACACAGTGACTGACAAAAAAGATAAAGCAACTTATACTAGAGAACGGAAGAAAAAACAAAACACAAAAACAGGAAACTGAAAACCTCAACACTGCTGAGTCACAAACAATAATGAAAAAGAACAAAAACATCTTAACTATAGGCTACTGAACTGTACTGTACAGAGACCAACTGCAATGCACATACTGAGCGAACAGTATACTTTAATTTTATTTGGTAGGCCTAACTTCTATTAGAAAGGCGCTAAATTTCTTCTTAAATGTCCAAATACTGGGGCTCAATTTTATTTCCCTTGGAATTTTTCCCAAGTGGTAACCCCAGTAGACTTAATAGAAAACTGGCGCGTGTTAGTGCGAGCATAGGTTCGGTGGTACAAAGAAGAGTATCTTGTAAAATGAGAATGAACCTGGGATGAAAGCTGAAAATAATTTTTGTATATAGGTGGCAGAAGGCTTCGATCAAACCGGTACATAAATTCCCCTATTTGCAAAGTCCAAATCTGGTCGAGTTTTAAAATTCTAAGGTTGAGAAATAAGGGGGCAGTGTGAGAGCCGTATATGGAGCTCCCACAATAAGACGAACAGCTCTTTTTTGCAAAATAATAACTCTATATAATCTTGTGACATAAGTACAAGCCCACACTATGTTACAATAAGAGAGATATGGATGTACTAAGGAATAGTATAGTTTAATCCTAATACTAGATGGTAAAATGTAAGCAGTTCGAGCCATTACTCCAATATTTTTTGCTATTTTTGAGGCGACATGAGCAATATGTTCATTCCATGTTAAATGGCTATCAACATAAACTCCCAGAAATTTAGTAGATTCTACAGAAGCGAGAGAGATGCCGTTAATTTTTAATTGAAATTCACCAAGTGGAATTTTTTTCCTATGCGATTTAAACAGGATGTAGTTAGTTTTTTCCAAGTTTAAAGACAATCTATTAGCTTTAAACCAGTCGGCAATAAGTTCCAGCTCCACATTTATGATCTGAAATAGCGTATGTAAGCAAGAATGTGAATAAAACACATGTAGGATTACAGACGAAATCGTTCATTATAAGCTGTTGTATAATTGCGACCTGTTATTTTTAGTTTAATTAAACACCTTTTATATTGAATTCGAGCGCCCTTATAATACATGTAGCCTAACTCGATATGCTTCGACTTGGTTAATTTGCGAATTGATTCTGTAGTCCCCCATCCATTGTCACACGTACCTATTATTATTGTAATCGCAATCTCCACATTTCTGACGCGCCCCTTTATATAGCCAAGTGTAGGGCACGAGCTTATTCATGAGCGCTGTGTCTAGTCAGAAGAGTTGTCCGAAAAAAGATTATAGTTTTAAGGAGGTCAAAGTCCGGTTACGCGTTGTACACCGGACAACAGCGAAATAGAAGCTCCAAATTACATTCGCCAATATTACTATTTAAGTTCCAAATTACATTCACCAATATTACTATTTAAGTTCCAAATTACATTCGCCAATATTACTATTTAAGTTCCAAATTACATTCGCCAATATTACTATTTAAGTTCCAAATTACATTCACCTATTTTACTATAGAAGTTCCAAATTACATTCGCCAATATTACTATTTAAGTTCCAAATTACATTCACCAATATTACTATATAGGTTCCAAATTACATTCGCCAATATTACTATTTAAGTTCCAAATTACATTCACCAATATTACTATTTAAGTTCCAAATTACATTCGCCAATATTACTATTTAGGTTCCAAATTACATTCACCAATATTACTATTTAAGTTCCAAATTACATTCGCCAATATTACTATTTAAGTTCCAAATTACATTCGCCAATATTACTATTTAAGTTCCAAATTACATTCACCTATTTTACTATAGAAGTTCCAAATTACATTCGCCAATATTACTATACAAGTTTCCAAATAACATTAACCAATATTACTGTACAAGTTTCCAAATTACATTAACCAATTTTACTATAGAAGTTCCAAATTACATTAAGTTTAACCAATATTACTATAGAAATTCCAAATTATTACTATTTCGAATTTCTAGCATTGAGGCATCGTGTGTAAAAGGATTCAGTGGCGACCGGTAGAGACGAAGAATTGACTGAGATGGAGGTGGAAGTGGAGGCAGGCGGTGCTACGCGATGGGACGGCGTGGTGGGCCCTTCAGCGCCGGCAGCTGACAGGTGGGTGCCCCGTCGACTCGATGGAGCCACCACCGATGCCGATGCTGCTGCTGCTGCTGCTGCTGCTGCTGATGCTGATGCTGATGCTGCTGCTGCTGATGCTGCTGATGCTGGGAGGTAAGTAAGTGGTCGATGCTGAGCTCGAATGCTGCTGCTGCGGCGGGCGGTGTTGACTGAAGCCGAGACAGACGAGAGGATGGTGATGATAGGTGAGTAAGTGAGTAAGTGGTTGCGGCCGTAGTGCGATGATGATATGAGCTCAGAGTTAATCTCTCGTGATAACGGATGCTCTCGATGCTTTGCAGGTGGATAATATCGCGCGAAAGAGAAAGAGAGAGAGAGCAAAAAACAAGCACAGCAGGTGAGTTCTTAGACAATGCAGAAGAATGGCGTATTGTTGTTTCACCGTAGAAAAGATGTATTGTTCTTTGCCTTTTTTAGTTTCATCTGCGCCGTAGAAAGCATAACAATACGATAAGTTACGATTATATTGTTCAGTACGATTTAACACGTTAAAAACAAATCCGAAATAAGAGAAAATGAAAATATAATTTTAATAACGGAGACAACGAAACATAGGACAACAGTTACTATCATGCATGCTTCTCTTACGTTTTAATATTAAATTGTGGCCTTCCTTGCACGCGTCTTTCTATCTCTCTGTTTGTCTGTCTCTCTCTTTGTCTCGCTGTCTCTGTCTGATTGTCTGTATGTATGTCTGTCTGCCTGTTTGTCTCTCTCTCTCTGACTTTCACAATAAGTTTATGTCACTCTTCTTTCTCGTTCTCTCTTACCCTATCCTATCATTTCCTATCCTATTCTATCCTATCATTTCCTATCCTATTCTATCCTATCATTTCCTATCCTATTCTATCCTATCATTTTCTATCCCACCTCATCTTATTTTATCTTATCCTATCCTATCCCACCCTATCCTATCCTATCTTACCTTATCTTACCTTATTCTTACCTTATTCTTATCTTATCTTATCTTATCTTATCTTACTCTTATCTTATTTTACCTTATCTTATCCTATCCCATCCTATCCTATCCTTTCCTATCCTATCTTACATTATCTTACCTTATTCTTGTCTTGTCTTATTTTGTCTTGTCTTGTCTTATCTTATATTATCACTCTCTCAGTCAGTACTTATATCTCTTTTCTAACTCTCACTCTCTCATTCTCTGTCACTCTTCCTCTCATTCTCACACTCTCAATTCCTCTCTCCTCTCTCCCTCCATACTACACATGCACACACACGCACACACGCACACACACGCACACACACACACACACACACACACACACACACGCACGCACTCATTCACACACAAACACACAGACACACGCGCACACATGCACACATACACGTACACACACCGTCACTCTCGATCTCTCATTCTCTGCAGCTTCACTCTCTCTTAAACTCTCCATCACTCACGCTCTCACCCTCTCTCACACACGCTCTCACACACGCTCTCACACACTCACTCTCACCCTCTCTCTCTCTCTCTCACACACACACACACACACACACACACACACACACACGAACGCACACTCACCCCTCTCACACACACGCACACGCACACTCACCCCTCTCACACACACGCACACGCACACTCACCCTCTCTCCGGTGCACGCTAATTAAATCTTGTCTCCTGCGCTTTATTGACCAACGCCGCCACCTCCCTCCATCCACTCCCTGTCCCTTCCCTCTCTCCATGCCATCCATCTATTCGCTCCATCCATCCCTCCTTCTCTCCAGTCTCCCATTTCTTGCTTAACCCTCTCCTCTTCCATCTTCCCAATTGGCTTCTCATTCTTTCGTCCTCGTTTCATGTTCGGCTCTTGGGCTTAGGCCTACACGAAATTCACGGTTGCTTGTCGAAAGATTTAGCGGCCTACCACAAGAGTAATGCGACGTTCATTCGAGAGTTCGTTTGAACGCTTCTTTGATGTCATTCAAGTTCAAACTTAACACTCATTCATCTGAACCTGCTTACACTCCAATGACCTGGACTTATGGCTCCCTTATCACAAACTGGCTTCTGGCTCCATGTCTCCAAACTGGCTTCTTGCTCCGCGACCCCAAGTTGGCTACTGGCTTCATGCTTCTAAACTAGCTTCTGGCTCATTGATTTCCAACTGGCTTCTGACTAAATCATCATCATCATCATCATCACCGTCAAACGACAATTTTTATAGCGCCACTCGTACGTGAGCCACTGGCCACGTGTTATAATTATAGACCCCCGAGTGGAACGATGAGTAGGAGGGAGAAGAGTGTGGGGGGGGGGGGTGAGGGCACTGATCAATGGAAGATGACGTAGAAGATCGAAGACTAGAATCATGGTTGCGATTGGTCGCAGTTCAACGATGATTGTCATCCCCCTCAACCCCATCCCCCAACATCCCCTCTTCCCCAACCCCTGAACATCCCCTCTTCCCCAACCCCTGAACATCCCCTCTTCCCCAACCCCTGAACATCCCCTCTCCCCCGTCCGGCTGCAGCGACCACTCGTCGCTTAATTACATCAACGCAGTTCAATATCAATCGCAGCTAACACCGGCGACTCAACTGCCACATATCGATCCACTACATGTATACACTCCCACATGCACAGACGTATACAGACATACACACACATACACAGTCAAACACACACACACAGACGTACAGACACAGACACACACACAGACGTACAGACGTACAGGCACACACACATACACAGTCAAACACACACACAAACATACATACACAGTCAAACACAGACATACATAATATGCATTCAAGTGTGTGTGTGTGTGTGTGTGTGTGTGTGTGTGTGTGTGTGTGTGTGTGTGTGTGTGTGTGTGTGTGTGTGTGTGTGCGTGCGTGCGTGCGTATGTGCAATGCCTGGCTCTGGGTTCAGGAGAATATTACGTACACACGTACGTTAGAATACGCACATAAATATACGCAGTTCACATTATAAGCACTAATTTGTTTAGTGCAATAGTAAGTATGCGGACAAAATTATATATATACATATGTATATAATTATATCGGGCCTACATATGCAAAAGCACATTCATGTATACATAGAAGACATTTGCACATTGAATACATTATGTGCATAGGATGTATGTATACATATATATAGTATTATATATAACGATATATTTAATTATATGTGTATATTTAAATATAGTCTATATATATATATATGCAATCATTACGTATGTGTATAAGTAAATATTGACCAAAAGTCAGTTCGTTGATCGATATCATTACTTGACGTGATGTGTATTTGTTTATGTGAAGAGAGAGAGAAATACATGTACATGTAGATTGATTGAAATCATGATCAGCAAATCAAACGACAACCATTTTCATCATTTCTCACAATAATTAAAAACTATAGGAAAAATAACGAAAATAACTACATACTAACATACATACATACATGCAATCGTACATACATACATACATACATACATACATACATACATACATACATACATACATACATACATACATACATACATACATACATACATACATACATACATACATACATACATACATACATACATACATACATACATACATACATACATACATACATACATACATACATACATACATACATA
Organism: Lumbricus rubellus; assembly: GCA_945859605.1. Classification (NCBI taxonomy): domain Eukaryota; kingdom Metazoa; phylum Annelida; class Clitellata; order Crassiclitellata; family Lumbricidae; genus Lumbricus; species Lumbricus rubellus. The sequence goes on from OX243820.1 coordinate 37,668,668, forward strand.
CATACATACATACATACATACATACATACATACATACATACATACATACATACATACATACATACATACATACATACATACATACATACATACATACATACATTCATACATGCGCACATACATACATAAATACAGGGTTGCACACATATCATAATACATACATTAATTGCGCGATTGAAGAATGTGTAGATAAGTGAAATGGTTTCAGCACCTGTACAGGCGAGAGGAAGACAGACGGAGAGATACAGAGACACCGACAGACAGACAGACAGACAGGAAACCTAGATTGGGTAGATGTGTGTGTATGTGGGTGGGTGTGTGTGGGGGGAAAGGTACAAATCAATGTTGACGTAGTCTGTCCGCTCATCGGCTGAGAGCAGCTAGCTTTCGCCATCATCTGAATTCGATGGGCGTTCAGACAACCGGAACTGCTCGCCGGCCAGACCGGAAGTCGCCTCACTGCACCGGAACTAGGCTCTCTGGTCGAGTTCTTTCACCGGATGGCCGACGATCACGCCAACGATGATGATGCACCACCAAAAATACATTCCCACTGCATGGCCTTGATGCGCCTTATTGCGGATATGACGTCAGACTACGAACTGCGCATGCGCGTTGAGTGTAATTTATTAAGTGAAGAGGAAACGATGATTTGCGTTGGATTTGAATTTTGATTAATAATCAATTATGATTAATAATCAATAATAAAGCCGTTAATGAGCGTGTCTTTCAGTCGCAGTTTTTCGGCGCCATCGAGTGATGCTTGGCGGTTAGATTGTGGCGCTTAGTAAACAACTGCTTCGTCTCGACCGGGAGCACCTCTGAGTAGATAGCTTGAAGGGGCGCCATGTATATTATGATTGATTTATTGATTGACTGACTGACGATTGACTGATTGATTGATCGAACTGGCATACAGACCCTTAATAGCATACACAAACTGTTATAGCGCGTTCAGTTGCACCGATATACAGCGATCACTACATGTATGTTATTGGAAGAATTAGTGTACGAAGTATTGATATTTGTTGACTACTCTCTTGTTTAAATCTTGTGGGTTATCACACTAAAAAAGGTTTCTTACAAAATACTTCAACTCGTATTCACCCCAGATTTGAGCTTCATTTAATATAATGTACATAATAAAATTTAAAGAGGTGTTTAAAGATCACTTAAATTTAATTAGATTTGTTTATTCAAAACTCATGTTACACCAATGCAGAGACTCGGTGTATAATTCGCTGCGGGATAAGGATGTCTCAGCACGCATGTTCAAACAATAAGCGACACACAAACCAAGATTAGGTTAGGTCGATATAAATTATACATGCAGATGGTTTTAATGAACTCCTCATACATACTAAACTCAGCCACTGTTTACACTCTGACAACGCCAGTCCCACGCCTGGATAGCGGAGGAGGGCGACGTTAATGCTCTTTGTTATCAGACAGTGTCGTTAATTCGAAACTATACTGTTGCTAGTGTCTACCGATGTCCAACCATTTTAATTCACTTTTTGTGTAGTTGAGACTCCTCAGAGACCGCTGTTTGATTGGATGAAATTCTTAAGCTTAGCTGCCTTTTCCATTGCAATGAGCGGTTGTCAACGCTTGCTTAAGTGCTGAGATTAAATTGCTAAAAAATGGTGTCGTGCATGAAACCTCTGCGTTCGAATTTTTACGACTTCCAATCAGGGTTGAAAATGGCTTTTTTTAAAGTTGCCGGGTCTGAGTTCAATGTTAACCATTCGATCCGTCTAAGACCCGGCAACAGAAGGTATAACGAAAATCGATGTCGGGTCGCCGACCCGGACAGACCCGTTTCACTTTCAGCCCTGCTTCCAACCAACCCCAGGGGTTATTTAAAAAAATTTCTCAACTGCACACAATTATCAGAATAGCATCCTATACATCGGGTAGATTGGTCATTATTGAGACTAAGGCCTAATTATTATTATTCTTCCTATTATTATTATTTATTATTATTAATAGTAGTAGTTATTTATTATTATTATTATTATTATTATTATTATTATTATTATTATTATTATTATTATTATTATTATTATTATTATTTTATTTTGATTAATAATTATTATCATTATCATGATAATGTAACTGGCTAAGTTTATAAACCTACTTCTCCAGAGAGCAGTATTTAATCTAGTGCTCCTCTGCTGGGGAGGGGGTAATCAGGTTTCTGGGAAGGAGACAATAAAGTGTCCGAAGGACTCTCGTGAGGCCTGTCACGAGGAGACGGGTAGGGGAGGGGTATGGGGAGGGGGATGTACCCCTCCCCCACCAGAAATTTTTTGAATTTCCACATTGCAATGGTATAATTTTAAGGTGTCATCCTAACAAAATACCTGTACTTTTTCAGAGCCTCATCAGAAATTTTTTGAATTTCCACATTGCAATTGTACAATTTTAAGGTGTCATCCTAACAAAATACCTATACTTTTTCAGAGCCTCATCAGATATTTTTTGAATTTCCACATTGCGATGGTACCATTTTAAGGTGTCATCCTAACAAAATACCTGTACTTTTTGAGAGCTTCATGAGAAATTTTTTGAATTTCCACATTGCAATGGTACCATTTTAAGGTGTCATCCTAACAAAATACCTGTAGCCTACTTTTTCAGAGCCTCATCAGAAATTTTTTGAATTTCCACATTGCAATGGTACCATTTTAAGGTGTCATCCTAACAAAATACCTGTACTTTTTCAGAGTCTCATCAGAAATTTTTCGAATTTCCACATTGCAATGGCACCATTTTAAGGTGTCATCCTAACAAAATACCTGTACTTTTCAGTGCTTATAAGAGTGGGCTAAGACTTCAATAAATATAAGCAACACTTTTGTAAAAAAATTGGGGGGGGGGGCTATTTCCACACTATAATAGTGCCCTTTTAGGGTGCCATTTTAGCAAAATAACTCCATTAGACTATTCAGTACTGATGAAAAAAGTGTTTTATGATTCAATATATATATTTTATTATAATTACAGTAAAAAATATCTGTATGTATCGAGTTCAGCGGTGTACGGACCATTGCTCATAGGCTGATTGCTCATATGGCTCATTGCTCATAGGGTCTATTGCTCATAGGTCTTTTTGCTCATATGGCTCATTGCTCATAGGGTCTTTTGCTCATAGGTCTTTTGCTCATATGGCTCATTGGTCTTAGGGTGTATTGGTCATAATAAAATAGGCTACAAGTTAAATTAGTCGAATGAAGGTACAGAAAAGAAAACACTGATTGAAAATAATTTTATAAACATTTACTAGGTCATGCAATTGTTCACATTTGAGAAAACAGTTGAACTGTTCAAGTAAAAGCTTGATAACTATATTATAACCACTAGAGGTGAAATTGTTCAATTATAAAAAAACTTACACTTTTTAACAAAAAGATTGTTCACTACTTCACATGTCAAACAACAGGTTTGTTCATTGTCTTATAGCCTATGTCCACTTCCACATAGTTGACTACTTAATTGATAAGCACAAACTAAGGCGTGAAGACGGTCACCCATATCGCCAATGGTTATTTGTTTTAAACATAGGCCAAAGTTCATTGATTTTAGGCATATGACCGATGAACCTATGAGCAATAGACCCTATGAGCAATGAGCCACATGAGCAATCAGCCTATGAGCAATGGTCATAGAGCCAAGCGTTATTTGGCTTGCATCAGACAGCTTGTTTGAATATGCCATGTCTTTATCTCTAGACTTGTTTTCTTGTATTTTATGCCAATAGAGTTTTCATTAGAAATTTAAAGTTAGATTCACGGCAAAACTGTCTTATAATCTTGTTTGTTACAATTAGTTTAATTAAAATATATTAGCTACTTACATTGTTTATGGGATTGTGTGTAAAAAAGTAACTGCACAAAACCTGATTTTCAACTGCACAAATTCGTTTTCCAACTACACACTTTGTGTCCAGCTGCACGTTAAAATAACCTCTGAACAACCCTCTAGCTTTGTGTGACGTTTAAGAACATGCAATCTTCGCCCATTTTAACATTCACCTCTTAAATTTATGCGTTGTGTTTGCAAGACTTCGAATCAACTCTGCGAACTTCATTTTGTGGGGCACGGTGGTGTAGAGGTTGGTTCGGTGCCATGCAGAGCCGGAGGGTTCCAGGTTCGAATCCACCTCAAGCCTTCGCGTAGGGACCTTGAGCAAGTCCTTCACTGGCAATTGCTTGTGCTCTTCGGCGTGAAACTCCGATGCAGTGCCCGCGCTGTAGTCGGGATCGCCTCTGAGTATAGCGAGCACAAAGGGGCGCTATATTAAATGCGAGAAATAAAATTAATGCTTAATATCTTTGGTGGTTTTAGCGTTTAACGACGTCTTGTGAGATGGTTGCGACACATGTGAGATAGCGTATAGTATTACTGTGCTGTGGTTAACACGTGTGCTGTAATGGTCGATGCTTCAAATTCCTCAAGAGCAGAAATTTAGTTCAGGATTTCTGCTCAATCTGCAGCGCACTGTAGACAAATCCGGCCGCAATGAGGTCGCTTATTGTATGATGTTGACAGTGGGATAAGGCGGCGAGGGAGAGGATTGACCATCCGTCATAATATTATGTAGACCGAGGCTAAGAAAATGAAGTCGGTAGCACTTCATACACTTGACTGACCATGCGAGGATCGCTTAGGGAAATGTTCCTCTCCATCCTCGTCGTCGTTGTCCTCCTCCTCCTTCTCCTCCTCTTCCTGGTTGCTTCAGATTTAACGACACTGTGTTTTGCATTGTATTGCATTGTATTGTATTGTATTGTATTGTATTGTACTGTGTTGGGTTGTGTTGTTTTGCATTGTATTGTATTCATATTTTGTTATTTGAAACAACCGTGCTCGAAAATGTTCGTTATTTTTTTTAATTTGCCATAGCTTGATGCTCAACCCTTGACAACCCACAAGATAAGTTCACCATTTGGCTAGGGTGAAGTATATTAGTAAATAGTTTAAACGTTTAAAAGGTATGTGTGTTCATCTGTTTTACACCTAGCTGTATAATAGTAACAAAGACTGTTAGCGGCGCCCTCCTCCTTTCTTCCAGGCTTGGGACTGGCACTGGCAGGCACTATGCAGCTAGTGTGCTAAGCCTGGACTCCCAGCGGCGGAGGTACTGTCGCCCTTGCGTTCTTCTCCCTCGCCAAACGGCGTACGCATCGGACTTTACGTCGTCGAGTGAACCTCTTGTGTCGGTGCTCGAACGACGCTTCGAGGGTTTCGCCCTTGCGTACTTGGTCACCGACTCCGGTCTCCGAAGATGTTGAAGTCGGCTGCAGCTCCCCCGCCACGACAAGGCGTACGCATCGGACATCCACACCGTCGGGTGGCATCTATGGTTCGATGGCCCGAACGGCGCTCCGGGGGAGCCTTTAAAAGGTATCGAAGTGAGTTGAAATTTAAAGTGGTGACCTAACTTTTGAACTGTCAACAGTTATAGCTTCGCACTTTCCTCACATAAAGAATTATTCAATTTCTACATGTATGTTTTTCAGATTGATTCGACCGACTTGCAGATACGTGATTTATCCCATGGATGAGTCAAGTTAATCAATTCAATCGATATTCAATCGATATTCTTGGATCTGCGGAAACTGAAAATTATTACACACCTCTTTTAATTCGAATATTTAACTTATAATTACGAGAAGAGCGGGTGAATTATTACCTCACGACTCAACGTTTTCCTTCATCCATTTTGATCCGTATAATATGCATGTTCCGTAATCAACGGGCGTCTGATCCTTTCGATCTGCACTGGATCATTGATCGAGATGAACGTTAGCGTTGGACTGGAAAAGAACAACTGGAGAGAACCGCAGGATGACGTCGTTCAGATCGTCAAGCCAAAGAACGTCAAGGATATCGACGAGGTAATAATAACCTATTGTATTGTATTGTATTGTATTTAAACATTTATAAAGCGCCTCTAGTAGGGTGAACCGTTCAGAGGCGCTCCCAGTGCGCAAGGCCCAGCGAGAAGAAACAGGTTTTGAGAAGAGACAAAGCAGAAGAGAGACTACCAGAAAGAAGTGTAGAGCGAACAGAAGGAGAAAGAGCATTCCAAAGAGAAGGACCAATTGAGACAAATGATCGAGACTGAGCCATAGTAGTTCTAGACCGAGGAACCAAGAGGTCAAATCTGTTGGATGAACGAAGTGGACGATGGGAGGAAGCCGAGTGAGGACGAAGTAAAACATTAGTCAGATATTTTGGGGCAAGACCCCGTTGAGCCTTTAAGATCAGAGTGAGGATCTTGAATTGTGTGCGAGCACGGAGAGGAAGCCAGTGAAGTTCATGAAACATAAAGGTAGAGATGTGAGAGTACTTGGGAAGGCGGGCAATCAATCTAGCAGCTGAGTTGAGAACAGACTGAATAGGTGAAAGACGAACTTTAGGAAGACCAATGAGGAGAGCATTGCAATAGTCAATTCGTGAGCATATAAAAGCATGAATTAAGGTAGTGAAGATGGAGGAGGAGACAGAGCGACGAATGACTCTGAGACGTCTTAAATGAAAATATGACGAGCGTGTCACATTTGAAATATGCTCAGTAAAGGTAAGTGAGCTATCAAGTACAACACCCAGATCCCGCACACTTGAAGAGAAGGAAAACAGCGGGAATTTTTCAGAGAGCAGAATGAAATCAAGCTTCTGGAGCTTACATCACATTCTAGGTGCACGGGCCTAATGGTAACTGCAGATTTATATAGCGCTGTTTTAAGAGAGAGAGACATAGGCGTTCCGACTTTACATAGTTATATATATGGCGATCGAACAAAATGCTCTTGCGTTTGCGGATATGATGAGCTTTTAAATTTTCGAAACGAATGAATGAATTAATGAACTGCAGATATCCCTTTTTGCACCATGCATGAAATCAGTGTCTGGAAAAATTTATGTTGTTGTTAAATATTTTTTAAGGGTGTCGAATGCACATGCGTTTTGTAGCATCTTGTTAGCGACAACTCAACCTTACTCTGCTGTTGAAAAATCACTGTGAAGAACAAGGACAACAGAGTTTTTTAAAATAACATTCGTATAATAAAAGCCAAACAGGGTTAATACGTCATCATGCGTGAGTTCACGTTTGAGCGAACAATGACAAAATATTGTTAAACAGCAATTTTACAAACAACCATACTATGATAATTATAGGCCAGGTTTATAAAAAAAATTACTATTTACGTGGAAGTCAGCATAATTTTTGTTTATTGAAAGAAAGTAATAATAATTACAGCCCTTGCACCTTTCTAGGTTTCAAATGTTTTCGTCTGAATATAAATATATAAGGCTATAATTGTGGTCTTGTATGGGAGGGAATCGAGGGATAACTTAGACAAATATTGTATTAAATCCGTTTGCTATGTAAGAACTCCTATTAACAAAAAATTGTTGTAGAGTAGATGTTACGTCGAAATATCTCTGTAACTCTGTTTCCTGTAATTTATATATTTTTTCTTTTAAAAGTTGCGTTTGTATCAGCTTATTACGACTAAAAGAACGAGTACTGATTGATTGATTGATTGATTGATTGATTGATTGATTGATTGATTGATTGATTGATTGATTGACTGACTGACTGACTGACTGACTGACTGACTGACTAACTGACTGACTGATGGATCAATCGATCGATCGATCGATCGATTGATCGATTGATTGATCGATTGATTGATTACCGAAACGCACATTTGACAAAATGCATGCATATTACACACCTTCGAAGAGGTGTTCAACACAAATATAAATACTCAGGTAAAAACATAATTTTGATTACAAATTGAAGTTGACTTATCCTTGAAAAAATCGGTTAATAAGAGAACCGATCACCCGGAATTTTTAAGGCAGGCTGCTCTTAAATTAATCTCTATATATGATGATTGTATACATGTTTTTACTGATGGGTCTAAAGCTGATGACATAGTTGCTGCTGCATTCACAGTGCCAAGTTTAAATGTGGATAAGAAATTTAGATTGTGTAATGATTCAAGTGTATATGCAGCCGAGTTGACGGCCATAATTGAGGCTATTGAATGGATGTCGAATAGTGAATGTTTTTCTAATTCCAAGTTTGCAATATTTTCTGATTCATTGAGTGTTCTGACATCAATCAAGAAGTGTTATAGTGAATCTCGACCCACTTTGTTAAATGATTTACTATTTCGCATTAACAAACTAAATTCTGATCAAATAAGATTTATTTGGATACCAAGTCACGTTGACTTGAGCGGTAATGACAGAGCAGATTCATTGGCTAAAGAAGCCCTAAGTATTGACATTAATTCTACTAATGTTCTTGAATTTGAAGAAGTTTTTAGTTTAATTAAACGATACATATTAGACAGATGGCAGTCAGAATATGATAGTGATAAGAAAGGTCATTTTTATAAATATATCTGTCCAACTGTTAGTACTGATATAAAATATTTCGAACCTTATAGGCATAAGGAAGTCCAGATTTCTAGATTGCGTCTAGGAACGGCAAACACAAATCAAAGATTATTCATTATAAAAAAGACATTCCAGCGGTTTGTGTGATGCTTGTCACGTCAAAGAGACAATTCATCACATTTTAATTGAATGTAAAAAAGAAAATATTTCGAATTCATTAAGAAATACATGTCAAATATATAAAGATGAAATTTCTGTTAAAACTTTATTGACTGTCAATTTATATCAAAATCAAGTGTATCGGTTGATTAAACTTATAACTAAAGGTCGGATTTTGTGAATAAATCGTTTGCATCCTTGTTATAGATGGCATTTGTATCTTGATCAGATTTATAATATTTGATTGATGTTTTAAAATTTAATGGTGCATGTTTCTTTTGTACAAGAAACATTACATTATTATTATGATTATTGATGCACTTACATATTGAACTTTTGTAACAGGAACTGTTTACTGGAGTCACTAACGTAATTAGTTATATGAGGCAATCAATGTACAATTTTAATATCTAATGTTTGGATTTAAGATCTTTTTTCATAATGTGTAAACCTGAACGAGTGTCCGATGAACTACTTTATGTTGTCTACAAATTGAATGTAATTGAGATTGTACAGCTCCATTTAGACACCTCTTTGGTGTAGTTTGGAGGCTACATAAGTTTGTGTTTACTGCTCTGTACACTTATATTGTATTGTCGTCAACGGCCTTTGCTGCCATAGGATGACGTTAAACTGTGGAATAATAAAAAATTTTGATTACTTTCTCAGTGCCGAGTCAGTGGTACAATAATATTATAGTACAACTCGAAATAAATTCAAAAGACGTCAACACTCTTCATTTCTATAACTTTGCGTCCATCGAATCCGTTTTCTGCTATTTTGTCGTAACTTAAAATTATATACCTCTTTTAAGAATGATGATTTCCCTACAAGTATAACATTTTTGTATCCATAATATTATTAATTGCTTAGTAAGTGCTGTAATATGCAAAGCAAATTTTTGTCCAGGGTAACGGCCTCTGTTGTCATAGACCCTGGTCAAATCGGATCCATCCATCCATAATTGCTTTTTAAAGTTACAGTACGAGTCAATTGATATAAAACAATGTTAATTAAATTATATTTTATGATCCTGATGTCACAATGTACATGTATGAGCATAGAAATTGTCAGATGGATCCTTTTTAAAGTTGTTAATGATTGAGGATTGATGAAATTGTGAAGATTCATCCACACCCCAGTCATGTTGATGGTGTTTTTAGGATGCTAGAAAATTTGTTTTTATTTTCATTGCATTGTATTTTTTGTATTGTCGTCAACGGCCAATGATGTCATAGGACGAAGTTAAACTGTGGAATAATAATAATAGCGGTATTTACGTTGTAAAAAATGTGCGAAATGTATGTATGCATTTATGACCACTTGTTAGAGTTCTTCTAAGAATCCACTCCGAGGCGCTCCCGACTAAAGCGCGGACGCTGCATCGGAGTTTCACGCCGAAGCGAATGAGCAATTGCGAGAGAATGACTTGCCCAAGGTTCCTACGTGGCGGCTTGAGGTGGATTCAAACCTGCAAACCTCCGGCTGCAAGGCACCAAACGTACTCACTACACCACCGCGCCTCACAACAATGGGTCCGTGGGAATTGTTAGAAATAGTTTGCGTTGATGGATTGACTCTGGTATTTTCGCAAATGGTGTTTTAGAAGTGATTCCATTAGAACGGCTGCGCTGATAGCCAGAGGCTAAGCGTTAATTAAACGCGTAGCAGGAAAATAGAAAATCTTTTTGTGAAGCAATCTTAAAGACTTTCTGTGGCCTGGAAGAGGAAGTGGAGGAAGGCGATGATGGGGAAGAGAAGAAGGAAGACGAGGGGGAAGAAGAGGAAGAGTACGAAGAATTAGGAAAGAGGAGGTTGATCCGAGCTAAAGGTCGATGGAGGGGAAGAGGAGAACGAAGCGTTGGTGGTGGAGGAGATGAGGAAAAAAGAGAAGAAGGAGGAGAAGGAGAAAGAAGAGGAAGACAAGAAAGAAGAAAGAGGAGGTTTCTTAGAGCTTGAGGGAGATGGGGAGGAGGAGAATGACGACGACGAAGAGGACAAGGCGAGGAAGAAGAGGAGAATGAGGAGGACTACCCTCAATGGACACCTATTTATAAGCATCTGCATATGTATAGTGCATGGACACAAATCTCTTTATACTTCTGTCTATCTGTCTGTCTGTCTGTCTATGTCTCCCTCTCCCCCTCTCTCCCTGTATATATATATATATGTTTGTGTGTGTGTCTGTGTGTGTCTGTGTGTCCGTCACTCTAGAAATCTGCCTCTGTGTGTTTCTGTCCCTGTATGTTTGTCTGTCTGTTTGTCTGTTCTCTCTGTCTCTCTATCTCTCTGAGAGCGCCTATTGTGTCATAAATGAAGCATCATCTTCCTCCTCCCCTCGCTCTCCGCAACCATAGCAACCATAGCAACCATAGCAACCATAGCAACCATAGCAACCATAGCAACCATAGCAACCATAGCAACCATAGCAACGGGTGTCAACGACAGCGTCGCCTTCGTCACAGCTTTTCCGTCGAATATCTATCTCGTTCATAATTTAACAATCGCGAAAACAACAGAAGGTGAATCAACCGCACCCCACCCACCT
>OX243820.1:37682298-37687298 GCA_945859605.1 Lumbricus rubellus
GTATATTACAGTTCCACTTTGCTAAAGGTATAATAGAAAAGTTGTGCGGTATAATTATAATAATAGCTGCGTTTGACAGTCTTCCTCCTCTCGTCATACTGTCATTCTGCCGACATCTGGCGAAAGCATAACTCACCAGAGGCGTCGATTAGTTGCACTTGTATTCGCTAGAGGACTGAATTCTTTCACGAAATAATCTGTCCGCCGAAACCAAGATACGAATTAACGACTCGATAAATAAATAAATTAATTAATTTAATAAATAAATAAATAAATAAATAGACCTAATGGCTGCAACGGTGACTGTATACGCTCAGGACTGAGCCAGGTTCCGAGGTGATAGCAAACCTAGTGCTTTCGCCCATGCAGTGAAGGCCCAGGCTTCATTTTGAACATTCAACGTTTGCAGGGTTTGTAGCTGGACGTTCATGGACGGTGTCCATGCACTAATCTTAAAAATAATCTGATCGCCGTCCTGCCACTTATTGGCCAGCACAGCCTGGAAGGGTAATGGGCGTCCATGCGCTTATTTTTCCATACTCTAGGGAGTCTAGGCATTGAACGGTTTGAAAAATATCCGAAGTGCTTCGATCGCCAGTATATTTTCGCTGTCGTAAAAATAGTAGGCCTACATGTTTTCTTTGTTCTCTTACCTTTATTATTGAGCAACGAACTATATGTCAGAGTTTTTAACGTGTAAGCTTAGTTGTACACAAAATGTGCAGTTGTAGGCCTAGTCAACTTGTAGAAGCACTTCTGTACAGTTAAAACTAGCATAAAAAGGTCATTGTCCTCCGATTGGAAGTCATTTACCATGGATGATGGGAATTAAAGGAGTTGTGCAGTTCTAAAAATTCCTTAATACTACATAGCCTAATATGTAGGAAGCTCGGCCGCTTGGTATTAAAACTATGGGCTACAGACAAGATTATGTTGTCATCTCATTTGCGTTGAGGAAAGGAGGAAACGGGGAAAGGGAAAAGAAGCCTGGAAAGCAGATATTTCCTCAGTGCCTTTTCTGAAAGTCGGCGACTGTAATTATACTTCCAGGTCTAGGACACTTTGAACTGAAGGACACCACTTTTTCTTTTCTCTGGTTTATATAAGATTGAGCTGTGTGCAATCTTATGTGGATGTCTCTCCGACTCCAAGTCTATTTCAACCTAGATCGAGGTTTTTATGTCTTCTTTAAGTTTCTATTTTTTTTGTTCTCAGGATCTAGCTCTTTTCTGACGGCGGTTTTTCTAACTTCTTAAGGTAAAAAACACATTTTGAGGTAAAAACGTAGAAAAAAGAGCAAAAAGTCGCAGCATTTAAGATTTTGGAGTGAAAGACAAAAAGAGGTCTTCAGCATTTTTAGAGGAAAAAAGGAAAATCTGGAGATTTGGGGGAACTGAAAAACAAATAAAAAGGTAAGAAATTTCAAAGCCCCATAACTTCATATAATTATTTCTCACAAATTTTTCAATCTAACTTTTTCGAGCCTTTTTTCTGCCAGATTTGACCGTTTTTAAAATTCAGAGTGGTATCCCTGTCTACTTTGTCTCTATAACTCGAACTTTCACGGATCTGCATAAAAGCTTCGCTAAGCTCATTCCATCTTTCTAAAACAGTGGTTCTTAACCAGTGTTCGACCGAACCCCTGGGGTTCGGTGAGCCAGTGCCAGGGGTTCGGCAGAGGTCCTCTGAAATATATACATATTCAGTGAAAAATCATTTGCTATTTTATTTTTATTTTTCGACTTTTATTTAATAAATTTTGTTTGAAATACATTGCCTACCAGGCCCTACCTTATGAAAATTTGTTCATCCTGTTAACCTTAGTTATGTCTTACTGCACCTCCGGATAATTAACACCGGCTAGCTGTCAATGCCATCTTTCTGTAACGTAAGGTATTAGGCCTACCGATAAGATATGTAATTTTTCGTTGTTTTTCTGCAGAAATAGCATCGTACGACGTTCGCTGAAAGCAACTATTACCATTTTCTTATATACTTATACCACAGAGTATGTCGAGCCAACAAAGAAAAATTATTGTCCAAACTTGAGGGGTTCGGTAAGTGGTCATGGATTTCTATTGGGGTTCGGCTCCCTTGAAAAGGTTAAGAACCACTGTTCTAGAATAAGTTACTAGTAGCATGCAGTCTCCATAATTCTCGGTCTTTGCTTTACATTTCTCCGCAAACGTTTCAAAGCCATTCTCTTTTATCATGCTTTGGTGCTGTCGGGTCGGGAGCGCCTGTGACGCTGTCTCCAAGTGGCGCTATATAAATTTAAGATTACTATTAGATTCGATTACATTGTGGCTGGACTGGGAGCGCCTCTGAGTAGGTTTCTTTAAGTGGTGCTATATAAATTTACAATTTCGATTAGATCCGATTAGATTGTGGCTGGACTGGGATCGCCTCTGAGTAGGTTTCTTTAAGTGGCGCTATATAAATTCTCGAAATGAATGAATGAATGAAGGAATGAATGAAGGAATTAATGGAAGATGTTGACTTGTATAATGTCTACACACCACTTTTTCTAGCTTTCTGTGGATATAACAATTTCAGTTTTATAAACAATTTCACATTATAATGTCGAAATTGTCCCCTCCATTATTTTGGTACACTACTGTCACGGAACAACATTCAACTGCTGCCAAAAAATGGATGAATGGATGAAGAAATGAATGAATGAATGAATGAATGAATGAGCGAACGAACGAATGATGGATGAATGGATGAATAGATAAATGGATGGATGGATGAATGAATGAATGAATGGATGGATGGATGGATGGATGAATGAATGGATGGATCAATGAATGAATGGATGGATGGATGGATGGATGGATGAATGAATGAATGAATGAATGAATGAATGAATGAATGAATGAATGAATGAATGAACGAACGAACGAACGAACGAACGAACGAATGAATGAATAAATACATGCCAGAGTTTTGAATTTGTTATGTTATTTACATCGATCTGAAGAATTTCATTTCATTTTTGCTGCTGATTATTAGTTTGTATAGTTTACATGTCGGTAATATCTAATAGGCCAACACAAAATAATATTCAAAATTTCTTTCCCCTTCACGCCGAAAAAAATGCATTCCAGTCTGAAGTTATATTTTCCTTCAAATCAAACAATAGTTTGGCATTATATATTTTCCGTCGAATAACCATCTTAATGCCACATCGAAAAATAATAACACACCGTGAAATCCACATATGAAATATCTCCACATAACATTCAAAACAAAGTTTCAATAACGTGTTATGCGCCAGAATAATCATAGCGCAATATGAATCGCGAACACAATATCTCTTTTATTTTATGTCATTTGTTGACCCTAGCGACTTTTCCGTTGTCGGACAAAAGCATTTGCGTTGGGATTCGGGGTGGATAATGGATATACATAAATGGACAAGTGATGGCAGGGGCCGGGTGCAAAGCCTTGACCCCCGCGCTGAGGGGTCGAACATTACTGCTTCCACGCGGGGAGGCGAGAATGCCGGCGGTCCATGCATAATTCAAATACGGCCGTTGACAAATGCTGACAGCGTTGATTGGTCCTGCAGGAGAATCATGGTGATCGCCGCCATATTGAGCGAATTGCTGTGGTAGAGGATTTTGTTGCCCAATATGAGGGAAAGAGAGCCAGGGACTTTAAAGAGCGATATAAGATGGGGTTGAAATAACATTCGTGTATGTATGTATGTACGTATGTACGTATGTACGTATGTACGTATGTACGTATGTATTTATGTACGTATGTATGTACATGTATGTATGTATGTACGTATGTATGTATGTATGTACGTATGTATGTACATGTATGTATGTATGTATGTATGTATGTATGTATGTATGTATGTATGTATGTATGTATGTATGTATGTATGTATGTATGTATGTATGTATGTATGTATGTATGTATGTATGTATGTATGTATATATGTGTATGTATGTATATATGTGTATGTATGTATGTATGCATGTATGTATGTATGTATGTATGTATGTATGTATGTATGTTTGTGTGTGTGTGTATGTATGTATGTTTGTGTGTATGTATGTATGTATGTATGTATGTATGTGTGTGTATGTATGTATGTATGTATGTATGTATGTATGTATGTATGTATGTATGTATGTATGTATGTATGTATGTATGTATGTATTTATGTATGTATGTATGTATGTATGTATGTATGTATGTATGTATGTATGTATGTATGTATGTATGTATGTATGTATGTATGTATGTATGTATGTATATATGTTTGTATGTATCTATGTATGTATCTATGTATGTATGTGTGTGTATGTATGTATGTATGTATGTATGTATGTATGTATGTATGTATGTATGTATGTATGTATGTATGTATGTATGTATGTATGTATGTATGTATGTATGTATGTATGTATGTGTGGGTATGTACATGTATGTATGTATTTACGCATATATGCATATATGCATGTCCATAACTATAAATAGTCATGTATGTATATGAGTATATATAGCCTATTATGTATCTGTGTGAATTTGCATGCACTCTGCCTATGCATGAAAGTATGTATAGCCTACATGTATGTACGTTCATATAGTCCATGTATAATTGTATGCAACTACGCATGTTTTTGTGCTTGTACATGTATGTATGTGTCATCCACATAATTATTGCCAAAGTCGTGTTGAGGAATCGGCTGTTGACACAAGTCATGGATTGTCGGTTCATTCGTCAATTTCCGGGACAGCGGATGATGCAAATGGTCTTCATGCATCAGTGATGGAGATGATGATGATGATGATGACTTTAGCTGCTGCTGCTCTTCAATGTTTGTGCTGGCCTGTACATCGAGCATCGTTATTCTAGAAGAGAATCCCGCTAAGCTGGTGCAGATACTGCATGTGGGATGATCCCAGCATCTACAATGTCATTATTATGCATCAATAAAACATCTTTTCCGCATCATCATCAGACCCATTTATTTCATCAT
>OX243820.1:37692298-37694798 GCA_945859605.1 Lumbricus rubellus
GAGGTTCTTGGCGTTGGCGTCAAACAACGCGACTCGGGGACACACGTATAAATTATTTACGACACCGAAAAGAACGATAGTTATAAGGCAGCAAACCTGCATTAAAAGAATGGTTGTGAACCTGTAGCATGACTTGAAAGCCAGTAGATCGACTGTCTCAATTAGCCTACATCCTATCGTTGTGTCGAGGCCACTTTTTATCTCTTGGTCTCACGCACTGGGAGAAAGTCTGATTCGATTCCACTCTGAATGGCGCTACATAAATTTATAAATTCAATGCAATACCCTATAATATGCCTGACTGCTTTTAGAAGATTTCTATTATAATTGGGCAATAATATTATTATTATTATTATTATTAAGAATGTTCCAGGTTATTTTTAGGTGGCAGTCATTCTCGATGGGATTGCCAATTATGGAGTGGATGAGGAATAAATATGAAACTGAAAACGCATTTCAAAGGTGTGTAACAATTAAAGTCTAAACTGTAAATACTGGCGTTAGGTTATCATGTTGGGCCTTTTTAAAGTAACGGACCCACTTTAGGGCACCGTAATCACACATCTGGAGTGCGTTGAGAAATTGTTTTAATATGGCTCTGTCACTCCGACCGTGCATAATGTTCTTATATAGATGCACTCCACTGGCTCCCTTACCCACAGCGCATTGCTTACATGCGCATGTACATGTATGTATGTATGTATGTATGTACGTGTGTGTGTGTGTGTGTGCGTGTGCGTGTGCGTGTGTGCGTGTGCTTGTGCGTATGCGTATGCGTATGCGTATGTGACTGAAAATTCAAAACGTGACCAACTCACAATGCACACTTTTCCCAGCTGCTACGTCCATTTACATCTGTACCTGTCATATCTATTTCTCTCATTTCTCTGTATTTGTCTCGGTATCCATGCGTCTGTCTGTCTGTCTGTCTGTCTGTGTATCTGTCTGTGCGTCTGTCTGTTTATCTGTGTGTATGTGTGTCTGCGCGTGTGTGTCTGTTTTGAATATCTGTTTAACTATCTGTATAATTATCTGTCTGTCTGTCTGTCTGTCTGTCTGTCTGTCTGCTTGTCTGCCTATCTGTCTACCTACCTGCTTGCCTTTCTGTTTATCTGTCTGTCTGTCTGTCTGTCTGCCTGTCTGTCTGTCTATTTGACTGTCCGTCTGTCTGTCTGCCGCTATCCACACAATCTGTCTTTAAACAATCGTGCATTGTGGCCAAAGCGTCTCCCGATGTGTTTGTCTGTCTGATGTAGTGTACCGCGTCGTCGTCGTTCATAGCAAAGATATCGTATTTGCCCGCGAACACCCTCGGGTGGGTGGGTGAGTGGGGTGAGGTGGGGTGGGGTGGGTGGGCGAACGAAGACCGTAGTAGCAGCTGCTGTCGTAGATATAGGTGCTAGAAAAAGCGAGAGAACGCTGTTGAGCAGCTTGAAGGCAGATAATAAATAAATGAGCATGCGTTCATTTCCATGCGAACACCCGCATGTCAATTATTGTTGTCTGTATATATACTTATATATCTAATATGCATATATAGTATACATAGGCTATTGTATATGCATATATATTATACTTCCATCTAATATGCATATATACATATTGTATATGCATATATATTATACTTCTATCTAATATGCATATACAATGTACATGTATATATAATTATATATACATATATATATAATATTCAAATGTATGTATACATACAACCCGTTACATACTTGTATGATATTATATGTTCATTCATTCATTCATTCAAGAATTTATATAGCGCTTCTTCAAGGGGGACTACTACTGCCGACTATTATATAGCAAGGCAAAAAGGGGACAGTTTTGAGTTTAATGAAAAAAAAGGTTTCAGTAATAACCCCAGAAAGTAGACGCTCCTGTGGAAGCCCATTCCAGACAACTGGCCGATCACAGAAAATGCTCTATTCTGCAACGTATTATGATATTATATTATACATGCGTATATTAGCAAGTGCACCTACAAAATATATATATAAATATGTATAAACATATATGGAGGTGTGTGTATGTGTGTGGGGTGTTGGGGGGGGGGGGGGGTTGCTGGGTTGCTGTGTGGGTGTGTGGGTGCAAATGAATATTTATGCATGCGCACACAGACATAACACAGACAGTCATAAAGAAACAATAGAACACAAACAATAGCATGAATATATACATGTATATATATACATATTATATATATATATTATATTATATGTATGTATATATATATATATAATTATGTTGAATTCCTCTATAATGCTGTACCATCAATAATAAAGGCCACAATGTAGATATTTTGCGTATAAACACCCATCATATGTAATCATTCGTATTTATATATCATATTGTTCTTACTTATTTGTAACATACATCATTTATATATACACTGTGTCCGGAAAAAAACAACCAGTTTTGTAAATATGAAAATAAATAGTAAATATTCATCGATTTTCACAATTCAAACACCATTTTAATCCTGACATAT
>OX243820.1:37699798-37909798 GCA_945859605.1 Lumbricus rubellus
AAATTTGCTAATGGATTACAAATCGGTTAAAATAAGAATTGGCAAAACCCTGCCACAGTAGCTAATCGACTACACTTAGAATCGATTTTTTTCTAATCTATCAACTAATCGATAAGACTTCAACCGATTACTTATCGCTATCTATTATAGATGGCAGCACCATGCAGTAGCCGTCTAAACTCTGCCAATAATAAATAGTTACTGCATGTAGTGAGGTCTTGTATTGGCGCCAATAATTATTCGCGGGTCGTCTGCTTCATAAAATAAATGGCGCCAATGTTGAGTTATTAGGCTGATGATGAGTTTTTAAGTGGCGCTTTATAGGTAGGCTATGTAAATATCAGATTACAATAACTATTTGATTGTAGTAGCGAATGGATTATAGGTGTTGAGATCTATTCGAAATAATGTCTGTGTATACGTCGATGGCCTTTGTTGCCAGAAGATGTCGCTAAACTATTAGATAATTATTTGATGTTGACTGCAAACTGCATTGGACACCTTTTAAACGTGTTTAAAGTTTTTAATATATTTCCGACATGTAAGCCTCGATTCTGAATTTTATGTAACAAAAGTTAATCATAACTAATAGGGGAAAGTATAGGAAACGAATATAAATTATAAATAAAGGATTTAATTTTGTCCTAAGATAATTTATATTTCCGAAGTCCATCGATAACTAAGTAAGTAAGTATGTTCTTTATTAAAACCAGCTGCAAAACAACAATCTGGTGAACAAGTAGGATATCACATGAAATTCACATAAGACAACAAAAACTGTACAGAATAAACAAAGTAATTAACATGCATACAGCATTCTAGCTAAAAATGGATGTCGTGTCGCTCAGCGGGTCTCTAATGACGCTAAAATGCAACATACGGAGTCTGTCTGTCTGTCTGTCTGTCTGTCTGTCTGTCTGTCTGTCTGTCTGTCTGTCTGTCTGTCTGTCTGTCTGTCTGTCTGTCTGTCTGTCTGTCTGTCTGTCTGTCTGTCTGTCTGTCTGTCTGTCTGTCTGTCTGTCTGTCTGTCTGTCTGTCTGTCTGTCTGTCTGTGAAACGCTCAGGTGTTACTGCTGGTTTGCAACACGCTTCTGTCTTAATCGCACGATGGCGCCACAGAGGCATGCTTAAGCGTCGCAATATTCGCAAGGTGTCGCAAGTTGTCAAAATCACTCCATCGTTGTAAATAATTTTTTCTCTATTGAAACAATCCGGTTACAGTGTACAATAATGCAATTGAAACAATAGGCTAATTGACAAGAGCGCAAATTACAGAAAACATAAATCTTAAACTACTAACGAAACGGCCTGCAAGACACGGCACTTTATATCAGCCTACAAAGCAAAGCACGCCTGTGAGTGGTTTGGTGGGTGGGTCGCATATGTGCAATCACGTCCTAAAAGTTGGGGGGACCATAATGAATCACGTCCTAAAAGTTGGGGGACCACAATAATAAAGTTAGGGGACCACTCAAAAGTTGGGGGGACGCGTCCCGTGGGTCCCATAGGGTGGTTGCGCCTATGGTGGGTCGGTCTGTCGGTCAATCGATCGATGTATGTTGTTTGGTTAGCTGACTAGTGACTGACAGACTTATTTATTTATTTATATCCTTAAAATTTTGCACATTAATATTATGATGTAATATGCAAAGATGTTAATGTTGTCAATAGCATTAAACGAATCGACACTGTTTGCACTCTGCCAGGGCCAGTCCCAAGCCCGGTGAAGGAGGAGGGATATGCTTATGGTTTATGTTACGTACAGCACACTGTCGTTAAACTGCAAATATGCTACTTAGTACTTACAGCATTAAGCGCTCAATATCATTCGACAACTTTACAACGCTTTTCAATTTTTTTATTAAACTTTTTTAAAGCGATTCGCTGATGTTTCACGCAGTGCTAACCATAGTTGCTTAAAACGTTTTTTTCGTTTTTTATTCGCTTCCCAAAAACGTGGTTTTTTCGGTTTTTTTTCCATCGATTTATTCCGTTTTTTATTTTTTATATAACGCTATTTATTTATTCTCTGTCTCTTATTATTTTCCTTAATTTTATTTTTTCCTGATATTCTTTACGTTTTAAGCCCAATCTCAAGGTTTCAGATAACTGATGTCATTATTTAATTGTTTAACGCCATCATTTAAGAGATACCTGTAGAAAGTAAACAAGGGTTTTATGTCTAAAATGCAGTTTAATATGTAAAAAGTCAAATTATTTTCCGTTTCCGTTTTTTGTCATTTTTTTCCGTTTTTTTTCTTTTTTCGAATAAAACGACGTTTTTTTCGTTTTTATTTCGTTTCCATCGTTTTTTTTACATCGATGGTGTTAACTCATTGCGGCAATAACCGATAGGCCTATGTAATTACTGCATATTAATCTGATTATGATTGTCAGACATTAAATTTTATAAAGCCTAAGACGAATGTAAAATTGCGCATGAAACAAACCGAGGGATAATTCTAGATCCGCATTTCCCTTGAAAGACGTTACCATCTTCGGGGTGCAGGGCTGTTTTTAAGGAATTTTCAGAACTGCACAACTGCTTCTTTTCCTTCCCATCCTCCATGGTAAATTACTTCCAATCTGAGGACAATGACCTTTTTTAGTTTTAACTGTACAAAGCGCTACTACAACTGCGCAAATCCATTTAGAACTTCACATTTTGTGTGCGACTGCACTTTAAAAAAGTATAGGCCTATACCGAATAGATAGGAATCTTTCACACACACACACACACACACACACACACACACACACACACACACACACACACACACACACACACACACACACACACATATGTATATATACAATTATACGCATACAATTATACATATACACAGTATGAGAATTGTGGAAAATAACTGGGGAGTTGGCCTATGATAAACTTGAAATTGGGGTATGAAAAACATACTTTAACATGGGGCTCTAAGAAAGACTGGGGGTTGAACCCCCAACCCCCCGGCAATTCTCACCCTGCATATACATAAACATATACACATGCTTATAAATATACACAATACATAATTATGACTAAACCTGTGAACAAATAGCGAAGCTTAGTAATATAATAGCCAATGAAACTGGATATTCTATCCCCTTAAAGCTATCCGGGAGGATGGCATATATACCGGGTATAGAATATCCGGGGAAATAAACAATTAGGCTATATCCAAACTATTGAAAAATGCGTAGGCTATATTTGATAAATTTATGCTGCAATAAAATTTAAAGTGACGATAATAATAATTATTTTAAGTGTTTTAAGGAATCTAAGCAATGTTCAAAGCAACGCAACTCGAATTTAGTTAATGTCGCTAAGTGTTCTCAAGTGTTCGAAATATCTTTGAAGTGCTTTCTCGGTGGTATTATACAGGACCATCAAATTGGAATGGTCTTCCTCTGACACTCCGCTCTTTCCTAAAATTCTTCTCAGGCTTTCCTCTCTCTCAACTTAAGACAGTTTTATTTGCTGAGGTTGGGAGCGCCTCTGAGTTGCCCCATTAAAGAGGCGCTGTATAAATGCATTGAATGAATGAACGAACGAATAAATGAATGAATGAATGAACGAACGAACGAACGAACGAACGAACGAACGAATGAATGAATGAATGAATGAATGAATGAATGAATGAATGAATGATGCAGAGAGCCGCAACTGCACACTCTGGCACAGTTAGAAGTCAGAACCAGGATGCACATTGCACAGTGATCAACTGTTTATACGACACCTTTAAAATGCTCTTCTTTCTGCATTTTATATCTTCTCCTGCGTTGCGTCGAATAATCTCATTCTGAGTTGATTTCGAAGTTCGTTCTATAGGATGGATGGATACAGATTTGACGAGAGCCTATGACAACAGAGGCCGTTGCCCTGGACAGAATTTTGTTTGGCATATTACAGCACTTTTTTATCATGATCTTACAATGGTCTCCATGTTGTTATTGCACTCTAATCTGCTCTGTAGTAATCTAAAGACAGTCCATTGTAGTTGTGATTGAACTTCGAGCGCTTGTGAGTGGATCATTGGGCGCAATAAAATATCCCTAACAGTAATAAAACTCAATTGTCAGATCATAAGCAGGCCTACACAGCGCCAAAGATCACAGTCTAAGGTCAGGTCGACGTCAAATACTGTGGCAACCGCCAAATTTCGTCAAAACGCTTGTTGCTAACGGCAAAGTATTCAACAATTTTGGACACCTTTTTAATAGAAATCTGTTTGTGTTATTTATATAAAATGCGTCACAAGTTTCGTTAATTGTCTCTCCTTACTGCGATAGTGCAACAGCTTGAATTGTCATAAAGTGTCGTGAAATAAAAATAAATAATAATAGGATGGGTTATGCGTTGTGTGGGTTAGATTTTGAAGCGCTGTATCAGGGTGATGTCATAAGTGCAGACGACATGTGGGAGAAAATGAAGACGATATTACATAAAGAAGCTGAGAACTTTGTGCCGAAGAAACAACGAAAGAAAACAACACCATGGCTTGTCGGAGGAGGCGGTTAAAGTTGCAACGGACAGGAGGCTGCAGAGATCGGCCGGAAACAGGGCAGGGGTTAAGGACTTGGACAAGGGGTTTCAAAAACTGGCGCCGAAAAGCAAGAAAGATTACTTGGCCAGAACTTGCACATTTGCGGCGCCAGGATTTCAGTTGGGGGGGGGGGGGGGCTGAACTTCCGAAAATTTAAAAAATAACCAAAATTTCTGACGCCCTTTTTTAGTCATCTGATCGAAATCTTGTAAAAAAATTCCATTTTCTGCTACTCGTGTAATGATAGAATTTCGTTCAATTGTTTTAGGCACTTTACATTGACAAATAAGTGTTCAACTACGTTGTATATTCCAGGGCTTTTTTAACGTGCAGTTGTACACAAAATGTGCAGTTCTAAATGGATTTGTGCAGTTGTATAAGCACTCAGCGCTTCGGCGTGAAACTCTGATGCAGTTTCGGCTCTGCATTCTGGAGCACCTCTGGGTGGAGAGAGCTTGAAGGGGCGCTAATAAAAGTGCACATATAAACAAACAAACGAATAGGCCTACCATTGGCATTGCAAAGCTAAATTTTGACACCCTTAAAAAGAGGACGATATCACAAATAAAGCTAATTTTAATGCCCCCATTTTTTTTATTGTGCGGTTGTTTCCACTATTACACCGTGAGTCAAAAAAAAGTAAGCCAAATTGTTTTTCATATATCTCTAATGCCTGATAACACATCACGCTAAAATTTTCCAAATATTTAGAGAATTGGACCAAGAATAAGATTCCAAAATTTCATGAGATAAAGTTGACGGATAAAAAGATATGAATCTGTAAACTTCATATGCCGAAATTGCCGTTTACAAGCAATTTATTTGTCAGATTCAATAAAAAGTAAGCTAAACTGTTTTTATTATATCTCCAATGCCAGCTAATTAATCATACTAAAACTTTCCAGATATTTAGATAATTGAACCTAGAATAGGATTCCAAAATATCATGTAATAAATTTGAACGGATAGAAAGATATGAATATTTGAACTTCATCTCCGAAATTTCAGTTTTCAGCAAATCTGTTATGGTGTTCGCTGCAGTTTTGATGCCTGATAATTCCCAATTTTGGTCTTCAGTGATCCTGGAGTAAAATTTTACCGAATATAAAGTGTGGAGCGTGCATAATGAAAGACCGAGTCTACCAGACAACAATCCATGATATAAACGATCTGAAGCAACGCTTGTTGGAAGTGTGGGATGGCCTGGACCAGAGGATAATCGACGATGCTGTTGCCTAATGGCGCCTGCGCCTCAAGGCTTGCGTGCAAGCTGAAGGATGACATTTTGAGCATCTTATTTAATTAAATAATCAAATCATACTGCTGGGGTCATATTGCTAGTTCAATTATCTACATATATGGAACATTTTAGAATGATTCATCATCAGGCATTAGAGATATGAGAAAAAGTTTGACTTACATTTTACTGAATCTGACAGAAAATTGCTTGTAAACGGCAATTTCGGCATATGAAGTTTAAAGATTCATATCTTTTTATCCGTTCAACTGTATCTCATGAAATTTTGGAATCATATTCTTGGTCCAATTCTCTAAATATTTGGAAAATTTTTGCGTGATATGTTATCAGGCATTAGAGATATATGAAAAACAATTTGGCTTACTTTTTTTGACTCACGGTGTATAATTATTATAAATGTCGAGTCTGTCGTCAGAAATCACTTGTTTGACCGCGATGTTTGAGAACATCTTGAGAGCAAAAATGCATGTTAGTGAAGGTATAATTCGGCTCGTAGAAAGCGCCATCTATGCATTAAGAGAAATCTCTTCGCATTGTTTCTCAAGCATTCGCTGGAGGCGCTGCTATATTATGTTCTTTGCGTTCGGTCCAAAAATGATTATTAGCCCTTATAACATTTAAAAAGATGTTTCGTTACGACACAGCAGGAACAGGGAACATGCTTCTCATCTGGGCGTGGGGGCAGATCCCTTGTCCATTCTATTTACTATAGAGAAGATATGAAAAAAGATTTCCATTAGTTTGTGTGGCAGTCTGTACCGCTGATGACATCGTTGGGTCTTGTGCTGGAGGTGCCATCCCTGGAGAGTTGGTGTCGCATTAAAGATGCAGTGTTTTGACCAATGTCTGTATGTTAAGAGGTGCGTGAAAGATGGCTGCTATTTCCGTAGCCTACACATGACACACGTGCAGGGAGATTTGCAGCAAGAAAGAAAAGATGGAATGAAGAAAGGAAGGAAGCAAGGAAGGTGGGAGGAAAAGAAATGAAGGATGGAGAGAGGAAATAAAAGAAGGAAGGAGTGAATAAGGAATGGAAGGAACAAGAGAATAGATGAATTAAAGGGTGAAATAAAAAGGATAGAATTAATAAATGAAGATGGAATGAGGGGATGCAGGGAAGAAAGGATGGAACGAACTATACAAGGGAAAATGGATAGAGGATGGAAAAGTAGAATAAAGAAAGATAGAAAAGAACGAGATGAAAGACTGGAAGGATGGAGAAAGCAATTTTGCAAATCTTCCTCCAACCGATGATAGCTATACGACCTATATACTGAGCAAAGATTTCCTACGTTTATGACGTCCTCTCGCCCATTTAAAATTACTTTAACATGTCAGATCTTTCCCTCCACACTACTGCCAGAACCCACAATCGCAACCACCCCCTCTAGGGACCAGAAGAACATGCATAGAGTACCTATCTTTTTAGCCGTGGCTGGGCTGGGAGCGCCTCTGAGTAGGCTTCTTGAACGGCGTTATATAAGTTTTCTGAATGAATGAATGAATGAATGAATGAACGAATGAATGAATGAATAAATGAAAGAGTAACTTCCCAAACGGTCGGGCAAACTGTCCCAGCGTTACCTTCACCATGCACATACATGCTAATGCTATCCAATAGCCACAACGAGTGTCTGCCTGTGGATCACATTAAGTTAGTATACGTTCACCGCCATGCACGCTGCTTGTCTATTACGTGCAAAATGCCGGGATTTGAACCTGCAACGCTACGTCGAAGAGACGCCAGCCTCGGCAGACTCTTCTCGCAGAGGCTGGAACCGCCGATGCCTTGGCTGCAGCGTCCACAGCATCAGCTGCTGCAGTCTTGAGCCGACGATGATGCCTCGGAGGCTGGCAATTGCTGCTGCAGCGGTTGATAAATCGAAGGAATTAATGGCCGGCGGGCGCCAGGAAATCTGCACTGCGATCGTAAGAGTTTGGACAACTGGCCGCCATTTTTGATCGTTCGCGCCACGTGTTCGACCGTCTTTCCGAATTATTACTATTATTATCATTATTTGTCCATAATTGATTAAATGTTTAGATAGGATTTTTCCCGTTGTGCAGGGAGAGACAGAGACATTAGCCTACACGCAGTGCCGGCGCTAGCACCCCCCGCACCCCCCGGCCGGGGGGGGCCTCCGAGTTTGAGGGGCCTCCGAGTTTGAAAGAGGCCTCCAAATTTAGCTGGTCATTATGCCTATTTGTGACTGTATATTTTTTAAACTGGCGCATTTTACTTGGGGCTCCAGATCCGGTCTGGTGCATGTCTCAACTAACCAAATGGCACTGCCATACCAGACTTAATGCAAGTATCATACTGATTTTGGATGTAAGTAAAGCCATTTAAACTAACTCAGGCAGTTTTGTCCACTTTCTCAAACACAACGTTCGTAAATTGTAACTTATTCAAATTGCTAATGGGATGAGACCTCGAAATAAAACCTGCGTGAGGCCCAAACATTAAAGCCTGTATAGGGTGCCAGATGTCCTTTGTAGACTACGAGTGTGATCTCAAGTTTGCAAGGGGCCTCAAATGTAGCTGAATACCTTTCATGACTATTCATTGCTGAAACCATGCACAGAATAAATTGTGTTTTAACGCAAAGCATACAAAATAATATTTTGCAAACCAATAGAGCAATTGTCCTTCACCCAAAGGGAGACTTTAGGGGTGTGGACAGGGGCACAGCTCCACAATTTGTGGTTGGGACGGAGTCCTTGTATCCACAATATTTCATAAATATTTCATATCGTAAGTACCATCCACTGTCCATCAATAATGATCAATTTTGTTAAAATGACAGCCTACAGATGCTACCATTACAGTCAACTGGCAAATCGGACAAATTTTAAAAATGGAGATGGAACACTCTGAAGTCCTAAACCACGACTAACAGCATTGAAAAATGAGCAATTTTGTAAAGAGGACAGCTTAAAATTCTACCATTACAGTGTGGAAATTCTTTTAAAAAATACATTTGGGAGGGGACATTATTTTATTGAAGTCTTACACCATGTCTTTCAGCACTTATATTATGAAATTTTTTGCTGATTATGACAGCTCAAGGTATGGGGGCCCCAATTTTTTTTGGGGGGGGGCCTCAGGTACCCTAGCGCCGGCACTGCCTACACGAAATGATTCTCGACGGCGGCTCTGTAATTCTGACTAAATATGTTATGAAAGAATATCTTATCTGCCACTAAGCACAGCTGATCAAAAGATGGGCAATCCTCATGGACATTATCCCAGTCGCCAGAATCGGTTTAATATAATAGCCTGCAGCCTTCTTCGACAACCATCCCAGCAAATCCCCACTATGAAGACGACGTGTAAAGCAAACCAGACACAAGTGTGGATCTCGCCACATTACACCATTCAAATATAGGCTTATCTCTCTGTTCAGAATAAAGCAAAGAGAATACATGCGCTACGGTCAAAAATGGCGCCCGTTTGAGAGAGCCAATTAGAATAGACGTCTACGTCACGCCATTTGGCAGCGCTCTCTTTTTATGACGTCGTGCGCGTAGAGGGCTGCGCTTGCTGCTCAGCCTAGCGCTGACCACAGCCGCTGCCAGCCGACTAGGCCCTGTGTCTGCCGCTGTGCGGTTAGGCTTCGGTGTGGCGCCAGACTGGTGCATTGGCAGAGAAGTTTCCGACTCAAACTAAGTTTTGTACAAACGCGGTTTTGTTAATTTCCTGGCAAAGTATTCTGTGCAATTTTAAACAAAACAGAATTTGGGTAAACGAACTACTAGAACCCAGTGCAGTTTGTACATTTCTGCTACAGATAATCATGAACAGATCCGGACATTGTATACGTGTTGGCGTAATCTCAACATTTCTACTGAAAAAATATGCCCCTATTAAGAGGCACTTTGTCCCTTTTGGAGCACCTATTGCTCCCCAAACTGTCCTATCAATGTCATTGCTGAATAAGGTAACGTCAACACTTAATAATGTTACAATAATTATGCGTGTGCACTTACTTTGGGAACAACGAGTAATTTTGAATTTTAAATTCACAATGCGCTACTCTGCTGCAGCAGGTTAGCGCATGGGCACCAGCTTATTCACGAGCACTGCATCGCTTCATACAGGTTGTCCAGCGACTGGCTCTATTAATCATCTATTGAATTATGTGGAGCTTTCTTTTCATCGTGGTGCCATAAACATCGGTTAATAATAATCGCTTGCAGCCAAAGCCATCCATCCATCTTTCACGTGACCCCTATCATCTCATAATAATTCGGAACCGTTATCCCCCCGGTCCCACTTCCACTACCCACCCTCGGGAAGGTGTCGATCTTCGTCAAGGGAGGGCAGCAGCAGCAGCACCGACCGACTGCATGCCCGTCGCGATAATAAAGCAAGGAACAGCAGCAGAAGGAGGGTCGATAATTCCAGGCGGCTGGCTCGCGGAACGGTACAGCACGGCAGCGGCTTAAACCATGCAACTCGGCGGTGGCGGGCAGCAGATAGGGACGGCAAGACGCAGGGAGTGGTAAGCCCGAGGAAACGTACCGAATCGGGCGGGTCTCCCCTCCTGTCGGAAATGTGTACCGCTGATGATTTTTCGGCTTATAGATGGCGCTAGGAGCGTTGAAGTTGAACAGAAGCAACGTTTTATGACCGATAGAGCTTTCAACGTTGGCAGTGTTATTATATATTGTACGACGTAGGACTTGTACTGCTGCTGGTGGCAGTGATGTAGTCGAGTCCACCTGGGCCGAGTCCGAGTCCGAGTCCGAGTCCTGCTAAGCCGAGTCCGAGTCGAGTCCGAGTCCAAGGGAGTTCGAGTCCGAGTCCGAGTCCGAGTCACTAAGGATCGAGTCCGAGTCCGAGTCCGAGTCCAGTAACATCAAGATACACTGAAACACTCAACTTAATGACATAGAAAAAATATCAACACTAATTATGCTAATGGTATTTTTAAGTGTAATTTATCAAAATTGAACTTTAAAAATACTGAATTAGATAACGTTTTTTGATAATCTGGCGGAATGAAATAGATACAAATATCCTTACACTGACAAAACACAATTAAGTTCAACAGCGCATCTTGTGAAGTCTCTTATGTTGAGATTTGGGACCAAAAACTGCCATCCATCAGCAATGCCTCTAGGCCTACTCTAGTAAATGTTCTGAATCTGTGGTTTTGGGAAATGGCGTCTATTCACTGTGATTATATCAGCTACTCCAATACCCCAACACAGACCAACTAAGTGCTACGAGCTTGCCTGCACGTTGCAATCCTCCAATTATGTAGTAGCATATCTGATCTATTAATGGAGATGTAGGCCTAAGTAGGCCTAAACCTCTGTGCCCAATTCCAAGATGAGAGAAGTTCTAATAGCCGCCAGCCACAAGTAGCCAGTAGACACCTCCAACCTCCTATCCTCATTTTGTTATAAACATTTCGATAGACTAGAAGTCTATGTTCGTTCGATCAGATCAGCATATTAATGCCAAGTCAATTGAGGTGTCAAAATATCAAACTGGATATAGACCTTTGCATGCCATGAATGCCTGGTATTGTTTGTGCAGGTCTATTATAGGTAAGGTTATTATAAGCTCATGTTCAAATATTTGAACTAGCCCCTCCCGTAACCCAACACCGACTATACATCAAATAAACCTGTTATTACCCTTCCCTCGCCTATATCCAGCGGTGCCCAGCCATCCGTGACATAATTTCAATGTCAGGTTGTTTCATTACGAACTTAGCCTAAACCCGCAGGCTACAAGGGTTCCTTTGTTTGAGATGAGTCACTTGATTGATCAAGAAAGCAGACGAAATGTATTAATTGGTGTGTCAATACAGGTTGTCGCCTGTTCCACGGAATATCCGTGACTCGGTTTCCGAGTCACCGAGTCAAATTTCGAGTCCAGGGCTTCGAGTCCGAGTCCGAGTCCGAGTCCTGACAGCCCGAGTCCGAGTCCGAGTCCGAGTCCGCAGAAAATCGGTCTCGAGTCGGACTCGAGTCTTTTGCCGGACTCGAGTCCTACATCACTGGCTGGTGGTGCTGCTGGTGCAGATCTCCGTGTTTTTGTTGTTGTCCAGCCAATATTGCGGCATGCGAGAATCGCATCGATTTCACGAACACTTGGAACTGGCTTATTATAGAGAGGAATCAATATTCTCCCATTGGTCAGAACTCGCATGCAAGTCAAGATTTCTACATCTTTATTATAAGAAAAGCAGTCGTTAGCTGGAACATTCTGAAGAAATAACAATTTAAGAATAATAATAATCATTGTTGTTATTATTGTCTTGGGTCGTATTGCGATTTCTGATCGTTGCGTCACATATGCGGATCTTCTGCTGCGAGTTTTCGATCGTCGGAAACTTGCGCTAGATAATCAGTGGGACGCTTTTTCCAACCGATCTGGATTCTGAGGATTTCTCGGACAGCTTCGATGCTGAAGGAACCGACGACAGAAACAACAGAACCCGAAAGAAATCTGGACGAAAAAAGGAAGCTAGCAAGGACATGGAAAAACCAAAGAACCCGGATGAAGTTGTAAATATCATCGGATTTTCATTTCCTGATTAATTTTCGTAAAATATGCATGTCACTGCATGATAGGCCTACACCGTATACTCGCTTTTGAAAAGATTGTATAGAATCATCATTATCATCATCGTCATCATCGTCATCACCATCATCACCACATCCATCGTCGTCATCATCATCATCATCATCATCATCATCATCATCATCATCATCATCATCATCATCATCATCATCATCATCATCATCATCAGTCCCTGACGCCAGCCACTTGGCGGCGATGGGTACGAATAAATTAGTTTCATTGTCCTCTGTCCTCTGTCCTCAGTAATTTTTGCGAAGTCCACAGCTCCATGCACTTATTATTAGTGTTGCACCAAGTATAAAATAATCGTATTTGCCTACGTCCTCAAGTTCACTGCTTAACGTGCATATACGAGCGTAGTATTTGCTTTTCTTCGAATAATAATACTTATATGATATTATAATAATAATTATATTATATAATAGTTATTATATAATATTATAATAATTATGTTATATAATGATAATTATATTATATAATAATATTATATAATAATATATGGGCATGCCAAATACGTTAGGACTTGCAACTGCAGGATGTTATTTAATTTTATTAAGCGTCTCATGTTTTGAAATTAGAGTTTTGATATACATGTATTATTCAATACGTGTTCGTGTTGCGATTTGAGATGCAATCATAATATTATAATCACTTTATATACATTCACACAAAGTCTCATCACTCTTGTCTTATTATTTATGTGAATGTGTAGCATGGTGATGAATAATGTTTATCATAATGGGGAATTCATTTTACAATGTTAACTGTAACGTGTCACCTGTTTCGCAGTGGTTCATTTAAGATACCTGTAATGTGATTGAGATAGACTCACAGTAATATTTATTATAATGGTAGAAGTGTGATGATGCAAAGGCAGAATGATGAAGATTAGAAGGACAATAATGTTAGCAGAATGACAAAAATTGAAGCAGAATGAAGTAGAAGCGTGAAGAATCGGTATCTATTATGCAGAGTCAGAATGAAGTAGCAAGAATCAGAATTACGAGATCTATAATAATGGCCAAACACGGGAACATAATTATATGCTACAGATGTAGGCCTACATGTATACGAAACAGTCACGCGGGAATGTCATATGGCATATTAGGCTACGGTAGCTACTGTATATGTTGGTCGTATGACATATGTACTTACATACTCACATGGATGCCTCATGTAATACATGCACGCATGGAAACATTCACGCACTTGGATAAAAATTAAGTTCTCTGACCTATTCAAAAAATCATATACGTAGGCCCTTTAATACAAGAGTCGTAGCGCAAGTTCAACAGAACGACTTTCTCTAATAATTTCGCTTCTAACATTATTCGTGCTCCCATAATGCTCTCATCTTGAAAAGCGGACGGACTGTATACACTTGTGAAGTCACAATTCAGCATTCATAACGTATAATTTATGTTTAAATCATATTTATATAATTATATGTAAAAGAAACAGAATTACAGGTGATTATTATATACGCAAATTATATATATATATAATTATATATATATAAATATATATATATATAGTTATATATCCGTTTATCCGTTTATTTGTTCACGTGTTCGGACTTCGACATTCAATTGACAACATAAATCAACGGCACAGAACAATTATACACGAACAACGAGAGAGAAAGAGAGAGAGACAGACACACATAGAGACAGACAGAGACAGAGACAGAGACAGACAGAGACAGAGAGAGACAGACAGAGACAGAGACAGAGACAGACAGAGACAGACAGAGACAGAGAGAGACAGACAGAGACAGAGACAGAGACAACCATATGCAACCAGAGACTCCCCTCCCTCTCCGCGTGGCGAGCGGTCAGTGTATGTGTGTGTGTGTGTGTGTGTGTGTGTGTGTGTATGTGTGTGTGTGTGTGTGTGTGTGTGTGTGTGTGTGTGTGTGTGTGTGCGCCGAACAGCAGAACAAAGCAGATGAATTGTTTTTTGTTTGGACTCTTTCATCTCTTGGGAATGCCACCGTCGCATTGTCCGCTGTATGCTGCGTTGCCATGCCAACCGCCGTCGATCGGGCGGAAACCATGCATTGTCCTCTGTTCTGGTGATGTGTTGTTGGTGGAGCGACATCTTGCTGCAGCAGCAGCGACAGAATAATGTGACGTTTGGCCGCTAGAGGGCAGTGGCGACAGGGAAGATGGGTGGGGTTGGGGGGTGGAGGGAAGGTGGAGATGGAATTGGATGAAGGCACGATCAATTAATGGATCTGTGTGTCTGTCTGTTCGCCCTATGTGTGCTTGTGTGTGTGTGTATGCTTGTGTGTGTGTGTGTGTGTGTGTGTGTGGCTGTGTGTGTGCTTGTGTGTGTATGCTTGTGTGTGTGTGTGGCTGTGTGTGTGTGTGTGTGTGTGTGTGTGTGTGCTTGTGTGTGTGCTTGTGTGTGTGTGTGTTATGTGTGTAAGAGTGAACCATTGGAATGAACCACGACAGATAAACAGACAGAAACAGACAGATGGTGCGTATATATTTGTATGCAGACAAATTAAAACAGAGTCAGTCAGACAGACAGACAGACAGACAGACAGACAGACAGACAGACAGACAGACAGACAGACAGACAGACAGACAGACACACAGACACACAGACATAAAGAAGCATCCACACATATGCCCACAGTGTCGCAGCTATTGTTCTGAAACCTTGCACTAGACAGAGAGTCACCAGAACCTCCCAATAATTCTCTTACCATGGGGTGGGGTGGGGTGGGGTGAAAAACCATAATTTAATTATTTTCACACCACGGCCACACTTCTCCTGACCAAGCACCTCGACAAAGGACCACCAAACCACCCAGGACCTCTCCATTATTAACCATATGGGGCGAAAAGTCGAAAAGTCTTGGGTAACGTTGGGCATACATGTACCATAATAAGAGTGTTACTATAATTAAAATGCATGCCCAACAAAGGATATGTCTCTCGTAAGTCTCGTTGTATCTGCATGTATAAGGTTGCATATGTACAATGTATGTATGTATGTATCTTGTATGTTTTTATCTATATCTGTCTGTCTGTCTGTCTGTCTGTCTTTCTGTCTTTCTGTCTGCCTGTCTGTCTTCCCCCTCTCTCCCTCCATAGCTCTTCACCGCTGTCAAATACAACTATATCTACGACTCTGTTTACCCGACATAATAGTCATTGTCGCGTATAAAAAAAATTGAGCTATATAAACGTTGCAACGCGCATGCGTACGTCAACCATACTTCTCATTTCAGTCTCCGATTGGTCTTCGCAGCGCCATCTCGGAATGTAAACACTTGTAATGTAAACACTTTATAATGTTATATGATAGCATTTGCGTTTAATACTTGTCTGTATTTATAGGCATGATTATGTGCATAGTGTGCAAGCATGAAGGTCAATTGCTAAGCAAAATAATTTTTATATACATCGATGTACATGTATAATATGTATGGAGGGAGGGAGGGAGAGAGGAATGGAGAGAGAGAGAATGGGAAGGAGGAAGAAATGAGGAAGAGAGGAGGAAGGAGGGATGGATTTCTCTGCTATATGGGATTAAAAGGTCTCTCTCTCCGTCTTTGTCTTTGTCTCTCTCTGTTTCTTTCTGTCTCTGTCTCTGACTCCCTCTTTGCCTCTCTCTGTATATTTGTCTCTGTCTCTGCCTCTGTCTCTATCTCCATGTGAGACATCGAGAGCAGTACGACCCGTCGTCTGTCAACAATGCCACCAACCTTACCGTCTGTCTGTCTCTATCAGTCTGTTTCTGTATGTCTATATCTCTGCGCCCTTCTCTGTCTTATTGTTCTTTCTCTTTCTCTGTCTCTGCATGTCTCTGTCTCTGTCCATCGCTCTAACTCTATACGGAACGTGCTTTGCATAATGTAACCATAGACTAATCCAGCGATCCATCAGCGCATTCGAGTGCAGACAGATGGAGAATTCTGTTCTTCCTATATACACATACACATATACATGTAGTTATAGAATCCAGTCCCATGGAAAACCACCGAGTCCAGATCTGTCCGTGTTCAGATCAACGAGCGATGGAGATTGGAGTGTTGAGAGCACATTGTATCCTATCCCAATGTATCCTATTGTACCTTATTGTATTCTATCCAAATCATGTATCCTGCTTTATTCTATCCCAATGTATCCTAGGCTAATGTATTCTATCTCAATGTATTCTATTGTATCCTATCCCAATGTATCCTATTGTATCCTATCCCAATGTATCCTATTGAATCCTATCCCAATGTATCCTGTTGTATCCTATCCCAATGTATCCTATTGTATCCTATCCCAATGTATCCTATTGTATACTGTCCCAAAGTATCCAATTGTATCATATCCCAAAGTATCCTATTGTATTCTATCCCAAAGTATCCAATTGTATCATATCCAAAATGTAGCATATATTGTATCCTATCTCAAAGTATCCATTTTTATCATGCCCCAAAGTATCCTATTGTATCCTATCCCAAAGTAGGCTATCCAATTGTATCCTAACCCTACGTCTCCAATTGCATCATATCCAAAATGTAACCTATTGTATTCTATCCCAATGTATCCTATTGTATTCTCTCCTATTCTATCCTGTTCTATCCTATCCTATCATATCATATCCAACCTTATCTTTATAACCATTATCTTATCCGCAGATTCTGCCTGGCCGCATATACAGAGCCGCCGTATCTCTTCTGCTCATCCCTCATCTGTAACCGATTCCTCCACCAATCCAGGGCATCTCTCCACCTCCATCAGACAACTCTGAGCTCCTCCTCTTTCTCATCCTCTTCCACGTACTCCTCTTCATCCCCTCCTCCTCCTCCTCTTCCCTCTTTTCTTCTCTTCTTACTCCTACTTCTCCTACTCCTCTTCGTCTTCCGCTCACTCCTCTTCTTCTCCCCTCCCCTACCTCCTTCTCTTCTTTCTCCTCCATCCGCTCTTTCTCCTTATCTTCTTCTTCCTCCTCCTCCTCCCCTCTTCCTAATTCTCCCTTTAATTCCTTACTCCTTCTGCTCTTCCTCCTTCTATTCTTTCTCCTCATTCTCTTCCTCCTCATTTTCTTATTTCTCCTTCTCCTCCACCTCCTTCTCTTCCTCCCCTTATCTTCTTACTCCTCCTCCCCTCCTCTTAATTCTCCCCTTAATTCCGTCCTCCTTCTATTCCTCCTCCTCCTTCTCTTCTTTGTCCTCCTCCTACTTCTCCTTCCCCTCCATCTCTTCCTCCTTCTCTGCACGCCAAGACCTCCTCCTCCCCCTTCTCCTCCTCCTCCTCCCCTTCTCCTCCTCCTCCCCCTTCTCCTCCTCCTCCCTTTTCTCCTCCTCCTCCTCCGTGCATC
This sequence comes from Lumbricus rubellus, assembly GCA_945859605.1. NCBI lineage: Eukaryota > Metazoa > Annelida > Clitellata > Crassiclitellata > Lumbricidae > Lumbricus > Lumbricus rubellus. The sequence continues at coordinate 37,717,530 of OX243820.1, forward strand.
GTTAAGCCAAAGAGTTCACATCAGCGTCTATTCGCAATAGATCATCAGACCGACCGACTATCACTTCCAATTCCACTCTTCCACTCTTTCCACTGCTACTTCCTGGAAAAGTCTGGCTTATCCTCTTTCACTCTAAACACCGTCTACTTCATCGTCATGATGAAACCACGGAAAGACTCAGTACCTGTTAACTGGGAGGGAGGAAAAAAGGGAGGGAAGAGGGAGGGAAGAGAGGAGGGAGCGATGGAGGGAGGGAAGTAGGCTATGATGGGAAGGAGGAGGGATGGAGGGAGTAAGACTCGCGAGATGAGAGTCGGTAGGTTGTTTACAAGCTCATCCATGCTGCGTGTGTATACAGCATACACTCAACGTCTGTGCAATAATACAATTCCATTTGCTTCCACTATGCAACTATCGAGTGCAAATGGAGAAAAGGAAAATGGATCTTAAACTTACAACAACCTGACGTTCGAATGATTCCATATCTCGCTCAGTTGCTCAGTTTGTTCACTTGTTTGGACGTTCGTTTATTCGTTCCTCCAGTCATTCAGTCTTTCGTTCAGTCATTTATTCATCTGTTCATTCGTTCATTCATTCATTCATCCATTCGTTCGTTCGTTCATTCGTTCAGTCGGTCAATTACATCTACATTGTGTGGCGCCAATTCAATCCCAGGTTACTGAGGTTAGCCTCGTTTCTGTTCAGCCAAACATTTTCGACTATTATATAATAATTAATACGAGATCAATGGTGGGCTTGGTGGCCCACCAAGGTCATCGTCGACGCGGAATAACCACGGGACCCAACAACGCTGGGTGAAGTTCACAGGTCAATCAATTTCCTCCTCAAACCACCCCACCAATCCTGCCACATCCTTACCCATCTATAGGCTACCACATTCAGAGTATGAGTTAAGACATGTTTTTTAAAGCAGACATATTAATTATTATCGCATTCAGCACCTCATGAGACGTCGTCGGTCTCCACCTAAGTCCACCTAATTGCATTACACCAGCACTACATGTAGTTATAGAGAGACTAGACAAGACAGGGAAGGTGTATCCAATTCTTGCTGGTCATTTCCTGTAAACACCTGCCCACGTCACGTGATCCAGGCACCACCTGTTCTCTGTCTAATTAACCGTGAACACGCATGCGCATCGCTACGAATACAGACAAGTTAATTGGATGGTGTTATGCACAGGTGGACCAACCACCAAAATTTCACTTTTACTTTTTATTTTTCTATAAAATAGAGCATAATTTTTCGCACGTTTTGACACTGGAACCGACTTTCTAGCCCATCAGAATGATTAGTTAATTAATTAATTATGATTAATTAGTAGCTATACACTAATGGACCAACTTCGCGATTCTGTTATGCACAACTGTACCACGTCACGTTCTAGCCACAGATATACGTCACGATAAATAGCTATACACTTTTGGACCAACTCCCGACTCTGTTATGCACAACTGGACCAAGTGACGTTCAAGCCACAGATATACGCCACAATATCCACAAATTCCCAGGACACAAATGGACCAACCACTAAATTCCTTTTTTGTTTTCAAATTCTCTAACAAATTATTGAAACCAAAATTAGCGTTTATCAATAGTACATTTATACTATTACATGATTTAATTCAAGATTTTTCCAATCGAATCGAAAGAATTTTTTTTAAATAATCGTTTTCTGGACAATAATGAATTTGGTGGTTGGTCCACCTGTGCATAACACCATCCAATTAGTGAGGCAAATAACTGCACACCCACACACACATACACACATTAATATATATATATATATATACATATATATATATATATATATATATATATATATATATATATATATATATATATTAGCTCTATGCAAGCACATGTATAGCAAATGTGAGATGAGATTTGGTTAATCTGGACTGTAATAAAAAAAATGGACTGACGTATATACATGTACGTACGTGTTAAATGTATAGTTGTATACTTTCTTACGTACGTTCTATGTACATGCGCACATGCAAGAAACGAACGAATTAATGATAGTATTATAAGGCTACGTTGATAAACGATCGTGTTTTTATAATACGAGTCTCTGTAGACACTGAAGTGATAACAGTGGTTTAGTGAGTCAATTTGCGACGGCCAATCAGGCGACGATCGCTCGAGTGCGTTTATAATTCATGCTGAGACAACATTTGTTAGACTGTGCACGATCGTAAATAGCGAACGCATGTGAAGCGCAAATATGACAGGCAACAGTTGCACACGAGTGCCATTGATAATCACCCAGACGACGACCGAGTTGTACCGACCATCCGAGAAGTGGCCCTTTAATGGCGCTATGTAAATGTTCTGTATGCACGCATTGCATTGTATTGCTCTGTATTGTCCTGTATTATACTGCATTGCATTGTGTCGTATTGCATTGTATTGTATTGCATTCCGTTGTATTGTATTGTGTCTTACTATTGCATTGTATCATGTTGAATTGCAGTCACACACACTATACCCAACCAGAACGCTTTAATTATGGACTCTTTACAGTTACAACTGACAACACTTTGCACCCGTAACAACGGCTTAGAACTCCAACTATGGAGAACAGTCACTGTAGTCATCATCATCATCATCATCGTCGTCCGTGGGTTCAACACCCGTTGGTGTCAATCGCAAGTTTCACTGTTTTTCTCCATTTACTCTTTTCCTGTGCTATTAGACTGAGTCCGTGTATGTCCATACCACACCAATCCCTTACATCGTCCAACCATTCTCTACTTGGTCTTCCTCTGATTCGCGTACCATCGATCATTCCGAATATAGTCTGCTTTACTAGTCAGTTGTTGTTCATCCGGCAAACATGTCCGAAGAAATTGAGCTTCCTTTCCATTATTTGCTGTATGATGTTTCTGGTGTTTTTCACTCTTTTGCGTAATTCCGTGTTCGTTATCTTCTGCTGCCATCTGATGCGGAATGTCCTTCTGTAGCACCTCATCTCGAGTGCTTTTTATTATTATTCCACAGTTTAACGTCGTCCTATGACAGCAATGGCCGTTGACAACAATACAACAAAAAAATACAATGCAATTAAAATAAAAACAAATTTTCTAGCATCCTAAGAACACCATCAACATGACTGGTGCTTGGATGAATCTTCACAATTTCATAAATGTTCAATCATTAAAAACTTTTAAAAGGGTCCATCTTACGATTTCTATGCTCATACATTGTGACATCAAGATCATAAAATGTAATTTAATTAACATTGTTTTATATCAATTGACTCAGAACACAAATTTCAACAATTCAACTCCAACTTTAAAAAGCAATTATGGCTACAAATGCTCAATACATATAATTCTGATATCAAATGATATGCAATCATTTCAATTGTTCATATTGTCAAGCATGTTTGAAAATAAACTTCAGTAATCTACATTGCATAGATAATAATAAATAATAAATTATATATATATATATATAATTTTATGATCAGTTTTCAACATGCTCAAACATCATTATAGTATTCAACATATTCATCATGCATCACCTTTGTTCATTTCACTATAATAGATGACAGAACACCATAAACCCATTGCATCAGTAATATATAAAATAAAATAAAAATACTGAGAATCCAATACACAATAATTAGTTGTGTTTGGCTGAAAGCTAGTTCCTTGAAATTATGTTACTTGATATAACATATTTACCAATATTAGAAGAATTTTTTATTGTATGCATATATAGGTGCTTGAGTAACGATTAGTAAGCAAAAGCATATATGTAGCCTACATTGTACAATAAAAACAAAAACAAACATCCATATGGCATGCATAGGTCCTACAATATGTGCATCGCAATAGTGCAATATACCTAACACAACAAAGCAAAAATGCACCATTACAATAACAATTGCCATAATTATTATATTTACAGATTTGATTAACATATGAAACCATCCACGACAACAAATGAAAAATGCTTATTATTATTATTCCAAGGTTTAACGTCATCCTATGGCAACAAAGGCCGTTGACGACAATACAATATAAGTGTACAGAGCAGTAAACAAAACAAAAACTTATGTAGCCTCCAAACTACACCAACGAGGTGTCTAAACGGAGCTGTACAATCTCAATTACATTCAATTTTTAGACAACACAAAGTAGTTCATCGGACACTCGTTCAGGTTTACACTTTATTAAAAATGCTTTAAAAAGCGGCTGACGGTGGATTTGGATTTGCGGGTGTCTATGAAGAGCATGAAATAGTTATCAGGACAAATCCACCGTCGCCTTTATTATATTGCTACGGCATCTATTGTATTCTATTCTTTTCTATTCTATTTACGAATTTTTATTATCTTATCTTTAATTATTTGTGATTCCCAGCTTGTTGCGAATTTTTTCCGCGTAGTTACATTGCAGTTCTTTTAACGCAGCTCGATTAATACAACTGTGGATGACAATAATTATATAAAACGGAAAAGCGGCTGACTGATGTAGCGTCGGTGGTTTTGGATTTACGGGTGTCTGTGAAGAGCATGAAAATAATAGGCCTAGTCATCAGGACAAATCCACCGCTGCCTTTATTATTATTGCTACGGCATCTATTCTACTTTATTCTATTCTATTCTATTTACGAATTTATTATCTTATCTTTAATTATTTGTGATTCCCAGCTTGTTGCGAATTTTTTCCGGGTAGTACATTGCAGTTCTTTTAACGCAGCTTGACTGTAACAGTACTGTAACAACTGTGGATGACAATAATTATATAAGGCGGAAAGCGATTGACTGATGTAGCGTCGTTGGATTTGGATTTACGGGTGTCTATGAAGAGCATAACATAAGCTTATAAGTCATCAGGACAAATCCACCGTTGTCTTTATTGTAATTGCTACGGCATCTATTCTATTTTATTATAATTATTCTATTTACGAATTTATATGGCGCCTCGCAGAGTAAGCCCACAACCTAATCAAAGGCGCACCCAGTGCGAAGACCCCACAGAAAAGAACGTCTTAATGCCAATTAGCAGAAAGTTGTAATGAAGGTCATTTTTCGTTTGTTGGTTAGTAAATGCGCTGTCAAAATGCAGCAATTAAGCTAGCAACAGATCTAAATATTAGCCTATAGATGCTATAGCAATAGGTTCAAATAGCCTAGAGGCTATAGAGCCCTATGAGGCGATATTATGCAATATAGTTTCTATCGTGGCTTTATGGGTTTGGAATTGTGATAAGTGCCTCCGAGCAATTAGTGACTAGAATTTTGTTATTACATGTAGGCTAATTGTCCTTGCAGTTAGCGCCGTAGCGGCTAATAAAATGTTTCGTGACAGGATGTTCTCATTGTTTTTATCAGGCTGTGCAAACAAATTAAAAGGAAATCCTGCAATTTACCAGAATCATGCAGCATGACACGCACTTGATGTACATGTAAGAACTAACAGCTGTGTGTAATGTAACCTAATGGCCGTCCAGATTCCAGAACCCGCCATGCACAAGAGCTCACAACGTTTCTCCAAGCCCATTAGTCAGTGGATTCTATTGCTTTTCGGCTTGCTCACGATTGAGTAGCCCCCCCCCCACACACACACACCCCCAACAAAATCCTGGCTACGACCTTGGCAACCATTGGTTATGGTTTACTATCATTTGGTCGAAAGTCATTGGTCGAAATCATTTGGTCGAAATCATTTGGTCGACGATCAAAAAGTCGAACGATCAAAAAGTCGAATGATCGTTTGGTCGACAATCAAAAAGTCGAACGATCAATAGATCGACAATCAAAAGGTCGACAATCAAAAGGTCGAAAATCAAAAGATCGACATTCAAAATGAAGCATGTTTAAGAGAATTCCGACAATTTTACTACAAGTGCGCACACTCAAACATACATTACATACACACACTCCGACACACACTCACATACATTTTGTTTTCATATCACTTTATGTAAATGTAGTTCAGAACCTCCCTCTCCCACAGACTGATCGTGGTTCTAATGTGTATGTGAGTGTGTGTCGGAGTGTGTGTATGTATGTTTGAGTGTGCGCACTTGTAGTAAAATTGTCGGAATTCTCTTAAACATGCTTCATTTTGAATGTCGATCTTTTGATTTTCGACCTTTTGATTGTCGACCTTTTGATTGTCGATCTATTGATCGTTCGACTTTTTGATTGTCGACCAAACGATCATTCGACTTTTTGATCGTTCGACTTTTTGATCGTCGACCAAATGATTTCGACCAAATGATTTCGACCAAATGACTTTCGACCAAATGATAGGATACCATTGGTTATAATAGATGATTATTATCTAACGATATGAAGCGTGTTTGAAATTTTGAATCATTATAATTATCTCTCTCTCTTGTTGATTTTCCGCCGAGCAGTGAGTTACGATAGTCAACGCTGTAGACACTGTTTCCCTGTTTCTCTGTTCTGCTGTGTATAATAGGAGTTAGCTGGAACAGATTCTGACAACAAGAACTGGAGAGGAATTCTCATCGCTCTTCTCGTTATTGTCATCATCTGTGGATTGGTAATCGTTGCCGTCGTACTCGTCACTCCACGTACGCATTGCAATAATACATCGTCTGTCTGCCTGTCTGTCTGCTTGTCTGTCTGCTTGTCTGTCTGCTTGTCTGGCTGGCTGGCTGGCTGGCTGTCTGTCTGTCTGTCTGTCTATCTGTCTGTCTGTCTGTCTGTCTGCATGGGCGCCCGCACATAGGGGCAAGGGGGGGCACTTGCCCCCCCTGGAAAAGTGAAACCTATTTTTCTAACTACAACTTTTGGGTTTTTAACAAATTTCTTCGCATTAAAGCACTAACGATACCAATGATACAACACAGTGAAAGTAAGAAATTTACGTTTAGAAACCTCTATAGAAATAAATATTTATAAGCCTTCATGTACCTACTTTTTAACATCTACTTTTTGGATTTTTAACAAATTTTTTGCACTTAGGAAACTACATGTATATTCATATAAGAAATTATACAAAAATTCAAACGGAGAAATTTGAATTAAGGAACCTATTTGAAAAATACCCTTATTCTTAATTTTCAGCGCTGTATTTTTCATGCTCTTGCGACTGAAATTTTTTTTCGTGACCATCGTAAAATTTTTGCCCCCTCCTGCAAAAATTTCTGCGGGCGCCCATGTTTGTCTGTCTAACTGATTATGTGTGTCTGTCTATCTGTCTGTTCTCGCAATTCTGATTGCATCATGCAATCGCCTTTAATTAGTTTTGCCATGGAATTTGCTCTATATAAATGTCTATTTAAAACTGTAATTAATTAATTAATTAATTAATTAATTAATTAATTAATTAATTAATTAGTTAATTGGTCTGTTTCTTTTTCAGGCGATGTCGATGAGGAGTTGGGAGAGGCATTTACATTGCAAGATCTTTTCAGTCCAGACTTCAAAGTTCAGAAGTTTACCGCCACATGGATGGGAGGTATGATATGTAATTATGCATCATCGAATCCTAAATATTCTCACCCAACTGTATAGCCAACCCAAACGTACACTTACATCAACCGTATTACGGTATTTCACCCAATTTTAGGCAACCCAACCCTATACATTTTACACCCCTGCTGCTGTACCTTATTCAATTATAATTGTATACCAGTATAATTATGCCTATATAATTTATGAGAATTGTATACATAACTTTGATATAGCCTAAGCATTATTCAGAGTCAGACTCTTCATGTGATGTTGGGTGTGCAAAAAACACTTTACTTAATTGCATCCAATAAACCTTTCCGGGGGCACGGTGGTGTAGCGGGTATGTTCGTCGTCTTGAATGGGCGCTATAACAAGTGCAACTACAAACAAATATGTTTTTAGCATAGATTGCAAGGAGTGCACTGCCCCGGCCGATCGTTACGTATAGGCTTACCATAATTATTAAGCCAAACTCCCTGCAGAGAATAACCTGCCTTTTATTCTTGTCTGGATTCATGCTTCGGACAATCCAGATCCAATAATTATTAATCAACGAATATCTTAATTATCGACCAAATTAATTAAAGAGCAATGAAGGAAGTTCTTTATTATTCGGTATAATAATAATAATAATCCATCTTTCATCAATAATAATTATTAATTAAATTACTCGTCTACTGTAGACACAGATATCTTCACGTACAGAATAATTATTTTTATTATAATGTATTTTCACATTATTCTTTGTTCAATATAATAATCCATCTTTCATCGATAATTAAAGAATTTTATTACTCGTCTGCAGCTGTAGACACAGATATCTTCACGTACCGAATAATTATAATGTATATTCACGTTATTCTTTGTTCAATATAATTATATAATAATAATCCATCTTTCATCAATAATTAATTTATTAATTAATTATTCGTCTGCTGTAGACACAGACATCTTCACATACCGAATAATTATAATGTAGGCTATATTCACATTATTCTTTGTTCAATATAATAATCCATCTTTCATCAATAAATAAATAATTTAATAATTCGTCTGCTGTAGACACAGATATCTTCACGTACCGAATAGTAATAATTATTATTATTATAATGTATTTTCACATTATTCTTTGTTCAATAGGCCCTATAATAATCCATCTTTCATCAATAATTAATTAATTAATTAATTAGGCCTACTCGTCTGCTGTTATTATAATGTATATTCACATTATTCTTTGTTCAATATAATAATCCATCTTTCATCAATAATTAATTAATGAAATTATTCGTCTGCTGTAGACACAGATATCTTCACGTACCGCGCGACAAACGGGGATTTACTGGAGGTTGATCCTGACAATGAAACGAAAATCATCATGGAAGCCAGCGTATTCGTAAGTGCTCTCCAAATAATAATGTCTACATTCATTTATTTCGAGAATTTATATAGCGCCTCTTCAAGAAACCTACTCACAGGCGCTCCCAGCCCAGCCACAGCTAAAAAAGTAAGACTTGAGCAGCTTATGAAAATCAAGTTAATTTAGCCTAGACGCAAGTCGCAAGGTTAGTGGGAGGTCACTCCAGATAGCGGGAAACTTTGATGCAGTGTCCGCTCTGCATTCGGGAGCGCCTCTGAGTAGAAAGGGAGCTTGAAGAGGCGCTATAACAAGTGCACATACTAAAAACAATGGCTTGAAATCAGTTGTAAAATATTAACAGTATATATTGGTGATCGTAATCTTCGTAATCTTCGTAATCGTAATCTCTAGAGTGCCAGTCGAAATCCAAACGCGAGGGCACCAGCTTATTCAAGAGTGCTTCATTGAAGCAAAGGGGTTGTCTGCAGTAAAGTATATCCTATCTTAATTTTCATATGAGAGGCTGGTGAAGGCGCTACATAAATATTATTGCACAAGCACTCATATTATATAGGGTCAATATAATATATATACATGTACATAAACACACATATATTAGGCCTACATATAAATTGGACACGTGACGTGTGTGTATGTGTATGCATGGTGTGTGTTGTTTCAGCAAAGCCTCAACGCCGAGATCTACTCCGTGTCGCCTGATCTCAACTACGTTCTAATCGCCTATGACGTTCAACAGGTCTGCAGCTCTTACAACAGTCAACACACCCGTTACATAATGATCTAAAACGAATATACATAATTATATTCATATATATACAGGGTGGGCCAAAAAAGACCCATATTGTATTCTCTTTAACCCAATGGCCCAGAATCTCCGGATTTTACCCGCGGTGGATTTTCAAGTGTGGAGAGCTATATAATATGTCGGAGCAATATGCCTACCACAGTGCAGCCAACAGCAGGTACCCTGTTTCTTTTCTAAATTATGATGATAATGATTATCTGGCAATATCAAGTTTATTTTAAATTTAATTGGGAAATTTGGCTACTTTACGTAGATATCAATTGCCTTTAAGCCTTGTAAAACTTGATCTAGAAATTCTCACTTCTATAGCCAAGTAGGCCTACTCACAAAACTGTTACAGTAGGGTTACTTTTTGCCCATCCTGTATATATATATATATATATATAAAGGACGTAGATAAGGATATCAGTCTGGAATGACGTGCACTGATACATCATACAGGCAGACAGAAAGATATTCAGACAAATGTATAGAAAACATGAGTAGCTTATACAAGTATACATCCATAAGTATGTATGTATATATCGCCTATATAGAGCTGCTCGATGACGTCATAAGTATGAACCACTGAAAAATTCGCTCTCAGCTCCTGCAGTGGCCCAGCATGCATGTGCGTTTGGCATGATTGCATTGATTGTATTGTGTACATGTACGTTGGTAGATTGGTGGGTGTGTTCAGCGTGGTCCTTCCGTGTGAACTCCTGTGAGAATTTATAATTATAGCGTTTGATCTTTCTTCTTAACAGCGTCAGACGATCGAGTTGCAGACAGATAGACATATTTCTTCTCCATTAAGTGAAGTGCAGAAAAGAAACAGGAACCGGTTTCAGAGTCGGTGTATATTTGTGCAGGAGTTCACTTATCGCTAATGGTTAGCTGCTGCTATGTGACTTCTGAAAGGATGTTCCTTGCGTGCATTATAAGCTGTTTCGCAAATGCATTAAGTCTAATGCTTTCACACATTAATAATTTATTGAATATTCACGCATAAATGAATTTGTATAGGGCCATATAGGCTACAGGGACTACTCAGAGGCGCTCCCTACTCTGGCACGGCGAAAGTACAGTTTTGAGTTGAAAAAAGCTTTTGAAAGAAACGAAGAAAGCAGACGTTGCTCCAATGGAAACCTATTCCACCGAGTCCACTATCGCTCTGCATGGTTGCAGTTTGTCCAAATGAAACCCCAAGAGCATATACAATGTAATTCCCTTCTGCACAGGACGTAGAGTCAGTGGCCTTGGAAACCCGATGGGCAACAAAGCTCTCGTGGGCAGTTTGGAACAATGCCCAGCTGTCGGATTGATGGATGGATGGACGGACGGACCGACGGATGGATGAATACTTGGGAGGCTGTGGGAGGATGGAGGACAGACAAAGGCACGATAGTGACAAACAGCCGAAGAGACATTGTGAGACAAAAGAACAGAGACATAAAGATACATGCAGACAGAACGAGAGATACAGAAAGAGAGGCAGAGAATGAGACAGAGAAGGACGTATAGACAGAGACACATGTTATCGTCTATTGTCTATATATGCCAATGAATAGAATGATAAGATGTGCAAGCAATTAGCTGGAGACAAACAATTGCTTTGCTAATGAAACAAGACAATACGAGAAGACAGAGAGAGAGAGAGAGAGAGAGAGAGAGAGAGAGAGAGAGAGAGAGAGAGAGAGAGAGAGAGAGAGAGAGAGAGAGAGAGAGAGAGAGAGAGAGAGAGAGAGAGAGAGAGAGAGAGAGAGAGACAGACAGTCAGACAGACAGACGGAGGGAGGCTGATGATATAATTATATGAACGACGACAGCAGAAACCGAGATTAACACTTGAGTGCCCAAGGTAATTTTTGGTACACGAAGGCCCAAGGAGGGGGTCCGCGCGGACCCCAGCGTTTTTTGTTATTATCTTGAGAAGGGATTGGAATATCGTTACATAATTTAGTTCTATGTAATCCCAAATGAATTTGCAATCGATTGATATATCTTATATCACAATAACACCACCTGGTGTAAAATAATAGTGTAATAATCTCGTGATATATTTTATGCTTGTTTGCGTTATTTACCGAAGGAAACCTATACGCGTGTATGAATATCAGCCGAATATCATGCGGTACCCTTAGTATATGCTGTGATTGTGGGGTACAGGGTAGGACAATACTCACGAAAAATATACCATTCTATGCCCAAATGGTTGGCCTAGGAATACCTAAAAGCGTTTCTGCAGATTCATAGCCTTTAAAAAGTTATCCGGGGAAAACAGGCCTGGGGTCCGGTCGGACCCCCCCCCCTTGGGCACTCGAGGGTTAAGAGTGGCACAGGACTAGCGAGGACGCACAACTGGACAACAGCCAAAGCAACAATATAACAGGGCACTTGCATGGGGGAGGGCGCATATGGGGCGTTGTGGTGTAGTGGGGATGGTCGTTGTCTTGCAGCCGAAGGGTTGCAGGTTCGAAACCACCTCCAGTCGCCGCATAGGGGCCTATGTATGTATGCGTGTATGTATGCAACTATGCATGTATGGTCCCTTATTCTACAGGTTTACCATCATTCTTTTCTGGCAAAATACGTTATCTACGATCGACATGGGTCGTCGTCAAGCAAGTAAGCTCATCATCATCATCCATCATCATCATCATCATCGTCATCATCATCATCATCATCATCATCATACATCATCATCATCATTATCATCATCATCAATCATCATCATCATCATCATCCGTCATCCATGATACATTGTCTGTTATGATATTCCATTGATAATAATAATTATGATGATGATGATGATGATATTGCGCCATTCGAGAAGACATTACTTGACGTACATGTATAGGCTACTTTTGCATCTCTCAATAAGCTTACAGTAACTGTTAAGGAAGACTGCTCTCGTGTGCATGGGTGCTTTGCACATCGTTTTAAGCCGCGAGAGGAGAAGCAGGATGAGAAGGCGGACTGGAGGAGGAAGAGGAGGAGGAGGAGGAGAACGTGAAGGGTGAGAAGAAGGAGGAGGAGTGATGACGACGATGATGACGATGACGACGACGACGATGATGATGATGATGGCGACGGTGATGACGACGATGATTACAGTGAAGTTGGTATTTTATGACGACGACGACGGTTGTGATGGTAGTGTTTGCTGTGGTTGCTGCAATGATGATGACGACGACTACTACGATGAAGACTATTATGATAAGATAAATCTGTGTTGTAGTCGTATGATTCCGTTTCCATCTGACGTTGATGGAGTATGGACAGGGAAGAAACTGCAATATGCCGCATGGTCACCACGCGGTTTCTCATTGGTTCGAATAATTTTTCATCCTTTCGCCTTTTTCCATAATTATAATTCATTGCACATGATTAGTTGGTTTTCTTATGAGCAGTTGAAGATTTAAGCATGCATGCATGCATGACTTTCACATAACAAAACATAACTAGGCCTACATGTATAACCTACATGTGCAATGTTGTACATGTACTATGCATCATATCAATGTGCACAATAGATTGGAACAAAGTGGTCTCTATATAGGCCTATACATTGTATAGCCTACAATGTAGTGTAGGCTACATGTCTATAGGCCGACGGGAATATGGTTCGTATAATTTTGTGTGCAACTGTGCATGCAGGCTGGATGGAATAGTTAAAACGGAGCTTTATTGGCACTAGACTACTCTTTTTGCACTTAGCCTATTATTTTTTAATAGGCCTACTTTCTTATTTGGTTAAGAGTTTGCTCTTTCGTATTTAGCTAATAGGCCTATTATATCTAAGTAACTGCAGGCCTAATCATTCACTGTCTTATAGGCTAATGGCAAATGATTCGTTGCAAAAAATAAATGATTGATTGATTGATTGATTGACTGACTGACTGACTGACTGACTGGCTGGTTGATTGATTGATTGATTGACTGACTGACTGACTGACTGATTGATTGATTGATTGATTGATTGATTGATTGATTGATTGATTGATTGATTGATTGATTGATTGATTGATTGATTGATTGAGTTAGTTAGTTAGTTAGTTATATACGTTGACAGACTTTTGTCTACGGAAACAATCTCTACTTCCAACTGAGTCCCTTCACGACGTCATCTCTCGTCAAGGGCAACGATCGGAAGGTGAAACATATACTTAATGGAATACCCGACTGGCTGTACGAGGGTAAGAACTCCTCCTTTAGCGCATTCACATTCAGTGTTTTCAGTTTTTAAACTTTGCGCTTTATAATAATAACTAACTAGCTGTACTACCCGGCTTTGCCCGGGAAATTTAGAGTTCCTTACCCCCAGGTGAATTCGCTTCTTAAATCTGTATAGGCGCTAACTGCAGCATCTAAATTTAAAATGTCCATATTATAGGCCTAGTTGGTTTTAAATTGAATTGAGGGCTAAAAAATTTAATAGTCGCGCTGACCTACAAATTCGCATAGGCTACTATCCGGCGTTTCCCGGTGAAAGTTGGCTTTTCGTTCCACCCAGCGTTCCCCGACAAAGTTTCACCACACTCCGATAATAATCGTTTTGCTGTTAGCTTATTGTGTGCATGCTTTTCTTAATAATGATAACATTGATAGGCCTAATGATAATGATAATAATAAAAATTTAAAAAAAATAATAATAATAGTAATAATAATAAATTAAATAATAATAATAACGTTAAAAAATAAAATAAAAATTATAATAATCTGGCGCCCATGGGGGGGGGTGTTCAAACACATAACCCCCCCTAGCTACGGCCTTGACTAATTGGTTTCTGGTGGGTCGATTTAAACTGCCCTCAGGCGTATCGATTCTGACGCAGGATGCTGGATGATCACGCGTGAATCCGTGATTGATTAGCTATTTGAATGATGGATTGAAATGGAACATCTCCGAGCGGCCACTGTCGTTTATTATTATTTCAGAGGAAATACTGCGGAGCAATGTGGCCCACTGGGTGTCGCCAGATAATAAACGGGTCGCCTACATTCAATTCGATGACACAGCCGTACCTCCACATCGATTTCCCGTCTATGGCGACGCTAATGACATCTACGGGAGCATTAACGAAGTAGCATATCCAAAGGTGATTTTGAAAATAATAATAATAATTATTGTATTGGCAAATTATATTTACAACGAATCCACGAAATTTCGGATGTGGTTTTATTTTTAAAGCAGTGTACGGTCTAATTTCGAAACAGATCGTAAACAATGTAGAAAATTGGCAGGTCTAAAAGTTTACGGCGTCTGACAGAGCGGAAGCTTGCAGGTCACGTGTTCTTTAAATCGCTTTTAGGTTGCTATATAGTGCCAGTCTTTAAGTTTTCCGTTATAATAATTATAATAGTATTTTTTCTTTAATTCAACGCCTGCAAACGCACTGCGCTTTACATGTACAAGTTCTGCAGTAATCTTAATTAACATCAAACCGAACGGACAGCCTGCAATACACGGTGCTAAGAGCAGCTGTGTAGCCTATATTGGCTTCAATTTGTTGATATTTTAGGCTGGCGATATGCGACCAGGGATCAATCCAACAGTCAAGCTGTACATAGCAGAAACAGAAAATGGCAATGGAGCTCATGGCCATATTGAGCCGCCTAAACAGCTTAAAAATCAGTGAGTTTGATCATAGCAATCCATTTTAATTAAATGATCATTTCTTATGCTAATTATACTATTCACGTGTCTCTTTAGTCTCATAAAATTATTGTTAACTCTCTTGTCTTAGCATGCAAAGCTTCTTACTGTTGAATTGGTTATGACTCGGCTTTGGAGCGCCATCAGCTGATCCTTGTATGTTGGACATTGTTGCTATAGAAGTTACAGATTAATATTAATTTAAAAAGGTCGGTTTTGGAAAATTGTCAGTGCTTAACGTGTAGAAAAAGGAAGTGCATGGACGTCCCATGTCTTACATTTCCAGGCCATCCATGACCGTCCAGTCACACTTTAAACCCTGAAAATTATGAAAGCATTGTGAAAAGAATTATGAAAAGACAATCTACTTGTTTGTGTGAATTAGGGATAATAATTTATCTGTCTGATATAAAGGGATCCTTCATTTTTCTCTTAGGGATCATTACATAACAATGGTGCAGTGGAGAGACGACATGCACGTACTCGTCGCGTGGTCCAACCGCGTGCAGAATAGAACGTACCTCACCATCTGCAATGCCATATCGACTCGCGATTGCGTTGATGTATGTATCGTATTGTATCGTATTGTATCGTATTGTATTGTATTGTATTGTATTAAAACATTTATCCATGTATGTATCCATTCTTCGTATCCATTCTTCGTATCCATTGCCACCGTTTTCCACCACTGCCTCTGTTTTGACTTCTGCAACCCATTGAGCGCGGCCATTGAGAAAAATAATTGTCACACTCTTGTGACGCTAAATTGTTATTCTTGTCATTCATCAAGAATGCAGTTCATTTCTTGAAGTGTAGATAAGATAGAGAAGGAAGAACAATACTATAATAATTATTACATAATTTCTTGCTGACAGTTTAGACAATTTTTAGTATTTACCAAATTTGTATGACCTTATTTTACCTTCCTTATTCTTCTGAGTGTAATCTGCCAATCAAATAAAGGCTTATGGAAGGTAGGTAATGAATCTAATGATGATGATTTAGAGCTCCTTAGTTCCGGTCTAGTGGTATTCCCTAGAGCTCCTTTTTTCCAGCCAAGACTATATACCCTGATCTGTGGTCATTAACCAACTCTGAATCTGATCTATTTGTATTGCATACTGACCATGACCCATTGACCCTATAATTATTGTCATAGAATAGAATAGAATAATTATTCTGAATTTTGACTCAACTTTGAACCTGATCTAGTTTTGCTTTCATTGTTACAGAACGATTGTGAATTTCTAATTTATTTTGTTATGAATAGTTGTATCTAGAATGGAATAGAATGGAATGTCCAGATTTTAATTTACACTTGAAACAGAATAGTTTGCCAAATATTAAGATTTTCGTTCGACTGTCAATTTCAGAATTTTAAAAGCTACTTTTGTCCGTTTCAGAATCTCGTTGAGGTGCAGCATGAGGGACGCGGTTGGGTGGTTGTCGTAAGTTTATGCTTGACTTGATCACGATTATTCTTCTATTAGTTTTTTTAAATGTTTGATATTTTTTTCAAACACTGGACTGATTTTGGTTAAAGACAAAGGAAGCAATGTGAAATTGATAGCTATTGTCCGAATGAGCTGAATTTAAATTGTCATTGTCCGAATTGGAGCTTTAATAATTTATTTTTTTATTAATCATTATTATTATTGTAATTACAATTATTATTATTTTAAATTGAGTTAAGTGTAATCCCTCCGCGCTAAGAAACTGTCCGATAAGCTACATGTATGTAAAGCTATCTATTGTTATTGTTACATTATTTTACTATTGTGTATATACTGAACTGGATTTCATTATTTGCCAAAGCAGGCCATGTGGTAACCATGCGAAACTATAATTTTTAGATTGTTAATTATATTAATGCGGTTCACGATGTTTATTTTCTTTATTTATTTATTTTCTTTATTTATTTATTTTCTTTATTTATTTATTTTCTTCATTTATTTATTTTCTTTATTTATTTATTTTCTTTATTTATTTATTTTCTTTATTTATTTATTTTCTTCATTTATTTATTTTCTTTATTTATTTATTTTCTTTAGTTATTTATTTTCTTTATTTATTTATTTTCTGTATTTATTTATTTTCTGTATTTATTTATTTATTTATTTTCTTTATTTATTTATTTTCTTTATTTATTTATTTTCTTTATTTATTTATTTTCTTTATTTTTTTTTTTTTTTAGGACAGCGTTCGCTTTATCCGAAGAGGTGAGATGTACCTGACGATATTGTCGCAACAGATCGGTGATACGGGATTCTGGAAACACATTGCAACTGTTTCTGCCACGGTACGAAAAAAATAATGCCTCAATTATATATGCTTTACATTACCATACTTAGCACATGTTAGCATAATTGTATTGTATTGTGTTGTATCAAAACATTTATAAAGTGCCTCTACTAGGGTGAACCATTGAGAGGTGCTCAGCATACATTAGCATTGGCATAGATTATCATTATCAGCATATATTTGTATATTCAGCAGGAATTAGCATAGATTATCATAATCAGCATAAATTTGTATAATCAGCATGAATTAGCATGATCAGCTCTTCTTTCAGGCAATTGTTTGATTATTCGTGCAATATTAAAGTAAATAAGTATTCATTTATTTTGCCACAACTGCTAACCTAACAGCATTGTGGTTCACATACTACAATGCCTATTGTCTCCAGCGAGCCTTTCTAATTTCTATTGTTTTTTATATGCGCTGTCTACAGTGTTTAGTTTAGGTCAAGAGTAAAATCATTCAATCTTGAGACAAATGTTTTATGGGTCATATTATCAATATATTCAGACTTTATTAATATGATCATTCAGATTTTATTATTATTCATCATATTTTACTAGTGTTGTTTTTCATCATATTTTATTATTCACATGTTATTTTTCATGCTCTATTATTATTATTATTCACATAAATGATTATTCAGATTGTAAATATAATTCTTTTTTCATATCGTTAGACATTATATCACAATGGTTCAAGCAGTTCCCTGCACTAAAATAATTCCAGACATAATTGTTATTCCTTTTGCTTTATTTGGTTTGTATTGTTTTGTATTGCATTGTATTGTATTGAGAAGCCATTGTATGCTTCAGTTGGAGAAAGAGGGGCTGAAGACTTTCCATACATACGGAGGTTGGGACGTCACAGCGATTGTTGGATACAGTGAAGAAGATCATACAGTGTAAGCAACCGTCTTGATTGTCATCACATAATCCTATATATAAGAGCTCTACACTCTTATCAACTATGATGTGTACACTGAATGCTTACTGTCGCTGGGAAGATGAGACGGTGAGGGAGAGGACTGGCCACCTGCCATCATATGCCATGGATGAGTATTTAAGAAGTTACTGACACTTCATGCCACAGCACGGATAAATTAGTCTCCATAATGAACTTTGTCTTTCTTTACCACTTTTCTGCAAGCGTTTGAAAATCATTCTTTTCGAAGCGTGGTTTGGTGCTCAGGTGCTGTCGGGTCGGGAGTGCCTCTCAGCCTCTGAGTAGTTTCTCTTAAAGTGGCACTATAAAAATCATGATTACGATTACAGCAGCCTCTTTTACTTGTGCTTTACATGTCAAATGCTCTAGCAACATGAAATCTAGATATAATATTTATCCATTCGATGCATGAAAGCAACTTGAAATCTTATCTACATTCGCAGTAGCCTATCCATTCGGTACAATACAAAGTTCTGCTGATATTGCCATCCTTCAAACTTCAGAAGTGCATCAGATTGAACATTCGATTCGATCAACCAATCAAAAAATTATTATTAATTATTAATAATAATTATTTTTCATAAAAATTATTATAAATTGATGTCATTAAGCAACTGTGATTGGAGGACTTGCTGAAGGTGGTTCGTGCATGGCTACTGCTTTAAAAAGCCAAGACTTGAACCCAGGATTACAGGCCAAGTGCTCCTACCAATCAATCAGTGTTACACACTGTTCATGTAAGTAATTAGTAATATTCTATGATTTTTTTAAATGCGCTGTATAAATGATGGTTGTATTCTGTAGGTACTTTATCAGCACGAATGGGGATCCATGGCAACGCCACCTGTTCAGGTGAGTCGTCTTCACCTGGTTTAATTAGCAGTAGGACTAACGAGATTTACCTGTTCAGCTGTGTCACCACCAACTGTGCTGTAATAGCTGTACTATCTTCTGATTAGATTAGATTACGGTGAGATTTGGGCTGCGATTAATTGATCAATTAATCGTTAATTAATTTTAAAACTTAGTTTATTTTTATAATTATTCAGAGATTAATTAATTAATAAATAAAACCGATGTCATCATGGGTATGAATTGTTTTTGTATTATGAGAAAATTATTCTAATGATGGTGATGGTGGTGGCACTGGTTTGATGATTATACTGACCAACGATGGTATTGATTTGATGCTGTGGTGGTGGTGGTGGTGGTGGTGGTGGTGGTGGTGGTGGTGGTGGTGGTGGTGGTGGTGGTGGTGGTGGTGGTGGTGGTGGTGGTGGTGGTGGTGGTGGTGGTGGT
Source organism: Lumbricus rubellus (assembly GCA_945859605.1). Classification (NCBI taxonomy): domain Eukaryota; kingdom Metazoa; phylum Annelida; class Clitellata; order Crassiclitellata; family Lumbricidae; genus Lumbricus; species Lumbricus rubellus. The sequence goes on from OX243820.1 coordinate 37,737,359, forward strand.
GGTGGTGGTGGTGGTGGTGGTGGTGGTGGTGGTGGTGGTGGTGGTGGTGGTGGTGGTGGTGGTGGTGGTGGTGGTGGTGGTGGTGGTGGTGGTGGTGGTGGTGGTGGTGGTGGTGGTGGTGGTGGTGGTGGTGGTGGTGGTGGTGGTGGTGGTGGTGGTGGTGGTGGTGGTGGTGGTGGTGGTGGTGGTGGTGGTGGTGGTGGTGGTGGTGGTGGTGGTGGTGGTGGTGGTGGTGGTGGTGGTGGTGGTGGTGGTGGTGGTGGTGGTGGTGGTGACAATGTTGTTGATGATGATGACAACGACGACAACGATGATGTTGATGACGATGATGATGGTGATGACGACAACGACGATGATGTCATTGCCTTTGTGTGCTCTCTAGCCTGAAGCTATCGGCGGACGGCAGAAGATCTCATATTCCACAGTGCATAACATGTTCGATGAACAGCCAGTGTCTGTATGTGACGGCTCAGTTCAGCTTGTCTGGCCGCTACTACATTGAAGGCTGTCTTGGACCTGGAGTGCCACAGTACACGCTCAAGAGCACAGTCGGCGATGAAGGCAAGACAGTGTTTGTCTCTGTCTGTCTGTCTGTCTGTCTCTGTGTCTGTCTCTGTGTCTGTCTCTGTGTCTGTCTGTCTGTCTGGCTGTCTGTCTGTCTTTCTCTCTCTCTCTGTCTCTTATTAAAACCTATTTCTTCTTTCCTGGTTCTCATACTGGGAGTGATACTAACTGGCTATGGCTGTGTGTGGTGCTATAGAAATTTGTTTACACTACAATTTTGTCATCTAGCGTCCTTTTGGAGGTAATCTATATATATAAAAATCTAACCGCGTTTGGCACCTGACGCAAGATCTCCGAACTTTCTTCATTGATTGCTTTGGAAACTTCACCAAAACGTTTAGTTCCAACACGGCCGGGTTGTCAGAATGATTTTTGGAAAAAAGCGCAATCTTTTAAGCTAAAAAAGCAACTTTGCAAATTCCGCCGTTTTCAACACACAGCCTACGTCCGTCAATAAGCCTTGCATACCAATTCAGGCATGTTTGTTCCGTAAATTTCTTTAGCGCATTTCATTACGGCCTTCGCATTTCATTACGGCCTTCTTGCTCAAGCGTTTTATGGCGTGATCCGCGTCGCCATCGCGGAGGGGGAGAGGGAGGGGGGAGGAGGTGGAGGGGGACGGGGGAGGGGGAGGGGTAGGGGAGGGGAAGTCTTTTTTGCCACAGCAACGCGTGGCTGGGTACAGCTAGTAGGTAATAAATGTTTCTGAACATCATTCTTGACAGGCGGTTTTTAATCATTTTTCATTTTACCTGCTTCTGCATCTTGAGATTCACAGCATCTTTGTGTACTGTACAATCTCATCTGATCATCATTTATAATGTGGCTACAATATAGTAATTATGCTCAATGGTTTCTGATGTTTTCTTCTACTGAGTCTAAAATAAAAATAAAAAATTGTTCTTCGATTGTAGATGTCATTATGGAGGACAATGCAAAGCTACGTGCTCGCCTGGCAAAGAAGGCATTGCCGAAGAAGGAGTACTTCAAGATTGAAACGGGTGACGGAGAAAGTACGTCTTGATGTGGTCTGATTTATGGAGCCTCTTAGAAATAATTATTTATGTGTGTTTCAGTTTAATTTTTATCTGTAGAAGCACTATATTATTATTGATATTATTATTATTATTTTTAAAAATTTATTAATTTATTTATTTTTCAAAATTATTATTATTATTCATCATTTATTAAAAATAACATTTTTACAAGAAAGCACGAAAAGTTCTTTGTTCTCTAGTTAGCGGTCTTCATCACAGAGCAACTGTGTGAATGTGTCTTAATATTGTTATTATTGATATTGATAGTAGTAGTAGTCGTAGTAGTAGTGGAAGTATTTGTAGCAGTGGCAGAGCTCTATAGTACTAGCTGTAGTAGTAGCAGTAGTTGCATTAGTATTATTATATTAATATTATTGATAATAAGAACTTATTATTGAGCCACTATTTAATGGCCACAGATAAATGGTACTTCTAAAGGTGTTTTGAGTGAAGGACTTGATCAGAGTCCATACGCAGTATCAGTCTTCATTAATTAATTTAAATTTAATTTTAATTGAAATTATTTCTGTTATTTCTTAACCTTGCGGACTGGGATTGCATTTTCTACCTACATTTGAATTTAAAATTTTAAATGATTAATTTTATTGAAACTTGTTGCTGTTATTTTCGAAGCTTCCTAGAGCAAGATCTTCCTGACTCCATTTTAATTAATTAATGAATTAATTTATTGGAATTTATTGCCATTATTTTTGTAGCCATCTGGGGCCAGATCTTTCTGCCTCCGATTCTTCGAAAGGAGCACATAACGCTCTATCCTCTTCTCATTCACACGTAAGTATTAAATTAGACTTTGTTGCCTATTCTATCCATTGTCTAAATTATTACGGTGATTTATATAGCACCCATTCAAGGCAACTACTCAGAAGTATTCGAAAGAGAATTGAATTAAATTAAAGTAACTGAAGTTACAAACGACATGAAGTAAAGGACCGGGATTGAGCCATAGCTGTTCTAGCAAGAGGAAGTAGAAGTTCAAATCTGTTTGAAGCAATAGGAGTCCCCCAGTTAGCCAGATCATCGACCACTTTATGGCGTCTGAATTCACTTGTTACGTTACGAATAAAGTTACAGGTAACAAGAGGATTGAGTCTGTAAGCATACCGTAATCTTTTTGTTGGCTTTTATATTTGCGATGGTTTTTCCCCCACACAGTTACGCAGGACCAGAAACACAGTTGGTGACGGAGGAATTCAAGCTCGACTGGTCAACGTATCTGTGCAGCTCAGAGAATGTCATCTACGCGTCGATCGATGGACGAGGATCATCCGGACGTGGGAATCGATTCCTTCACGAGATCTATCATCAGCTGGGAACGATTGAAGTACAAGATCAGATTGATGGAGCAGGGTAAGTGACTGAGTTTTCTTTGTGAGAGAGAGATTTTGAGTGAGGACACGATTAGAATGTATGTTTTGTAAGTTAATTGATGGATTAGATTTATTAATGTCCTGTTTACATGTAAGAAATTCATTCTTTTATTTGCGCGTGCACCAGCTTATTCACGAGCGCCTCATTGAGTCAAAAAGTTTGCTGTAAGAGTAGTCCAATGGAGGTACGAATCTGGTTGCCACAGGAACAGATAGTGGAAGTAGCAGTAGGCATTTCTTAACACAGCTTATGCATGGCTGCCAGGTTGCAACGCCAAGCTTTCTCGGTTGTAGGGTCGTCCATCTGCAATGGACTCACTCCCTTCATAGCTGCTTTCTTACATCTGACCAATCAAGCTTTGTTTCATAAATCTCTCAAGTCTGTCTTCCTTTGCCGTGGCTGGACTGGGAGCACTGCTGAGTAGATTACTTGAAGGGAGCTATGTAAGTCCATAGAATGAATGAATGAATATTAGTTAATTTTGGGTGGATTGAGAAAACTTTCACTACTTCTTTGCTGCTGCTGCTCTTGCTGCTGCTGCTGCTGCTGCTGCTGCTGCTCTTGATGTTGCTGCGGCTGCTGCTTGCCCAAACGACCACTTTAAACCCATGAGTCATTTGCTGCCCCAGGCATCTGCCATATTTATCATATTTTTTGGACTGTAGGTCACAGTTTTACTTGAGAGCCAAGCTCTGACAATTCTTATAACTGCAGCTTTATCAGTCGATATGATTAGCCATGGAGCCATGTTTGACTAACGGTTCAAACATTCCTGGGTTGTTTTCAACCACTTTATCAATGGTTACACTAAATACTTTTTCTGAGTTAGTGGATATAGCTTTTGAAGCTCTCTCCTTGCTGTTATTTTCTTAGCCATCCGGGACTTATGCTGGTAGGTAGTTTCTTTGTATGTGCACTTGTTATAGCGACCCTTCAAGCTCTCTACTCAGAGGCTCTCTCAACTACAGTGCGGACACTGCATCAGAGTTTCACGCCGAAGCGCTGAGCAATTGCGATTGAAGGACTTGCCCAAAGTCCCCACGCGACGACTTGAGACGGATTCGAACCTGCAACTCTATGGCTGCAAAGCGACAAACATACCCACTACACCACCATGCCCCACAGTGTAGTGTTGATATTCAATTCGAGCAGACCTGTGTTGACCGATTCTGCATTGAAACTGTTTTCAGTTTTCTGAACAAATCGTTTCATTTTGTCGACAAAGATCGAATCGCAATCTGGGGTTGGGTGAGTGTCTGACAGAAATAGTTTCAACAACTTTCGACGGTTTAATCAAAAATGATTCATCTGCGAGTCTTAATCTTAGAATTGTTAGAATTACAATTAAAGTTGTGGTTGGAATCACAGTAAAGTGTGACTTGCAGTTATAGTAACAGTTAGTTTATTACAATTAAAGTTATGGTTGGAAATAGAATACACTTTGACTTGCGGTTCTAGTAACAGTTAGAATTACAACTAAAGTTATGGTTGGAAATAGAGTACAGTTTGACTTGCGGTTCTAGTAACAGTTAGAATTACAATTAAAGGTATGGTTGGAATCACAGTACAGTTTGACTTGCGGTTTTATTTTCAGTTAGAATTACATTATCATTGCGTAAAAGAAGGTTTTGTTTTCTTTGTTTGTCACATGCAGTCGTACGGTGGCTTTGTTGTATCGCATGTTCTTGGAGATCGAGACGATACGATATTTCGTTGTGGAATTGCAATTGCTCCAGTCACTGATTGGAGATACTACGGTATGTGATGCCATGCTGATGGTGTGCAAAATATTAATTAGAATCAATGTAAATGAAGAAATATATATTTGAGTATGAGATGCATTTAGAAATGAATTATATTTAAACGATATAAATACATGTATCCAATATCCATCACATATTACTGGGTAATAAATATCTATATATATATATAATAAGTAAAATAAGAGTGATCATATATTTAAATATAAATTATAAAAAGTAAGTATGTATGTGCAAAGGTCATAGGTTTATGTGTCTTGAACAATGTGTTTCATTGAATTCTTGACGTGGTAACCCATTCTTATTGAGCACATTGCACACTGTCTGTTTTCTATTGTACTCATTATTCATTGTACGTTGTTCTTATCATACGTTCTTTCAGACACGGCGTACACCGAGCGATACATGGGAATGGCAACGAGTACAGAAAACTATCGCGGTTACGACGTAAGCCAACACCCGTCGTAATCGTAGACTCGGAACTTCTATGGCGCCCACAAATGCAAAGTCGTGGGAAGCAGCTTATTCACAAGCGATCAATCAAAACAGAGTCAATGGGCAGATTTCATGATCCGGAGAGTCAGGCAGGCAGTTAGTGGATGATGTTTAGAGTTGAAATGGCTGAGAGGTAGGGAGAAGTGGAGGAAAAGGCAATGTTTTTAGTTTCGAGTGCAAGACTTTTGGGTGGATAGAGTGATCAGTTAAAGGAAGGCAATCTCAAATAGAGTTAATCTCAAATAGAGTTGTCTTGTATAATACTTCATGGAGATCTAAGAAAGCACTTCTTAAAGATATCTCAGAAATACAGTTGCTGCGTAACCTGTGGCGTAACTAGAAAACTTTCTTACGGGTGCTCATATTAAAATTCCCAAAGGGTGCTCATTGCTCAAAGTTCCCAGCACCTTTGGTTGCACACCTGTGTATAACTGATCTAAATTGAGATGACTTGAGGTTGGTTTGGTGTTTGAAAGATTGGGTGCCGAATCATGTCGAAATTTATCCATAATTAATCATAAAGCTTAATTGCTTTCACTAGGTTTATTTTAATGCATCTTTTTGTTAGCAGTTGTTTGTGAATAATTTTCTTTTGTTGCAGCACGCTAATGTTTCAACAAAAGCTCCGTTCTTTAAAGGCAAAGGATTTCTTCTGATTCACGGAACGGCCGATGGTCAGAAAGTTTTATGATTACGGCGCTATATAAATCATTGCATCAGACCAATCAATCAAACAAAACTTGATATTGCATTGATTAATATATATATATATATAATATTATATATATTATACAGTTATACACCATATATAATACACCTTAATTATTTTAAAAGTGGTTGACAGAAAATCTTTCTATTGATCCAGATTTACTTGGACTTTGATTGCCACTCACTAAGACCATTTTCTGTAGTTGAATCATTTCTAAATAGTATATGAATTTAGTTTCTTCAAAGCTTCAGCATGCTATTCTGGAAATGTGTTCCGTTCCTTCTAAGCTAAATAAACACTTGCCTGCCCTTGTTTCTGATCTATCCCCCATACATTAGATCCCGCTCAACCCAGACCAAATTTAGTTTTGACTGGTCTAAAAATACATTTTGATTGGTCTAAAAATACATTTTGATTGGTTTTTAATTCTGCAGATAACGTGCACTTCCAGCACAGCGCTCAGCTGATGAAAGCTCTCACAGAAGCCGGCGTTCTTTACCAGTCGCAGATCTATGCCGACAAGAACCACCAGCTGTCTGGCGACCGGACGACCCGTCACCTCTACCGCACGATGACCAAGTTCCTTCAGAAGGAATGCTGGGGAGGCGGGAAACCCCAGGAAGCGAAACCGGTTGCCGCGGAAACCAACCAGAAACAGAAGGGTGGAAAATCCTAGTTGTTGATAGATATGAGAGAAGAAGAAGAACTAAGAACTGAGAACTGTTCGAGCGATGATGGCGTCGTTCTTTGATGTACACGACAGTCTGCGATTCAGTCGGGGTAAACTGGGATAAATTGTCAACACCGATTATGCATTTTCGTTCGGGTTTCAACTAGTTTCTGGTTTTGTTGTGGCTGATTAAGTCATGGTCACGTCACCTGCAGATTTTTGAGGGAGTGGCAGACACATTCGATCATGACATTTAAATAATTTTGTAGCAGCAACTTGAAAAATGGCAAGCAGGATTTTAAAAAATTTTAAATGGGTATTTTTCTTTGAGGTATCTAAATGTGAATTTCACAGTTTGACTTTGTGAATTATGAGTATAATCAAATCAAATTGTAGTAGTTTAAAGATAGGTGTCAATAATTTCTATGGTGGAAAGAAAGTGCCCCTTTTGCCCATATGTGTGGCACCCATGAATAAGTGCCACCGGTGATTGAGATGCATCGTAAAGTAATGTTGATCATGGAAATCTTTCGGCCACAACGGGAAAGGCGTGTTGGAGACTGACTGCCCAACTAGTGTGGAGTTAGATTCCATTTGCAAGAACTGAATTGGTGATATTGCTTCAAAGAACTGTTGTAAACTGTTGTTTTCATGCTTGAAGTTGTGAAAGACGGTTGTGCGGAGGTTGTGTTTTGAAGCGTCATTTTTAGCAGTTTTTCCAGAACTAAATTTGAAGATCTGTTGTTCGTGAAGACATATTCAACACAGACTTTGTGACATTACATAGTTGCAAGTAAATACAGAACTGCGGTAATGGTTTCTTTCTGAGGTGACAAAGTAGCTTTTAATTTTGAAGAAGTGTTAATGTTTATGCATGTATGCAGTGCATAGCACCCATTCAAGATTTTCACCCCGAGGCGCTCCCGACTAGAGCGCGGACACTGAATCGGAGTTTCACGCTGAAGCGCATGAGCAATTGCGAGTGAAGGACTTGCTCAGGGTCCATACATGGCGGCTTGAGGTGGAAATTAGATTTCATTTGCAAGAACTGCAACGGAATGTGATTAATTAAGTGAGACATCTGAACACTCTGTAAATGAGACAAATGTGTAATTGTTGTAAAGAAAAATTTACATTTTTGTGTATGTATACTTTTGTGACGCACGTTTTAACTTTTAATTGTTTTCGCAAATCAGTGGCCGATGTGTTTTGGAAGTGAATCTTTATATTGTCAAAATGACTTGAATTGATGTGAAAAGCCAGTAATATTTTGAATTATATTTTCTGCACCTTTCCAAGATACACAGACAGAGATTTGTGTCACAAAATGTCTGTACTGTGCTTGGTAGAAATCTTCTGTTGAACTCTTTGGGAATTACTTGTGAATATCTGACTCAACTTGTTCTGATTTGGACAGATCAATGTGAACTGTCGAACTTGTCTGCAACCAAGGGATCATTTGCTAGCTGCAACTACCATTGAGGGATCATTCATTAGGTGTCATAATATTCACTTGTTAACACTAATCAGATCCAATCATGCAGTGATTAGGTCAAGGATCACTGAAAATCTGAGGAATCTGTAACATTTACTTTACGAATACATTTACAGATATATGATGATATTATGTGAAACCTCGACTGGACCTCCCCAGATTTTGGCCTGGCACCACAGCAAACAATGAAATTTAGCTATTGTTTACTTGATTTGATAATTATAGTGCCAGTACATAAGCTGGTCTCTCTGACATCTTTTTGGGGTCGCTGAGAAATTCTCGAAGATTTACATTACATTACGCCTATTTTTTCAATTGTTCTGCTTCAGTCAAATAACGTTCTAGTCATCCAAGATCAGGTCAATGCTACAGTACTCAGTCAATTAGAGCATTCATTTTAATCAATCTTTTTTCCACTGTTACAGAGGTACTTAGAGGCAGTACGTGAAGTATCCAAAAGTATGCATACATTACATAGATGGAACCAATGAATGGAACCAAAAACTTTGTAAATCGTCAGTTTTTCAATTCGATCTCTATTTTCGTGATCTTTGTTATATGCCTGACGTCTTGGTTGTGAATTTGTACTGAAAATTGCAACACATTTATCGTAAACATTTTTTGTCAAACACTCTATTTCAGAAGAATGCACATAAATATTATTAACTGGTGTACGTATTTTTCAGTTGTATATTGTCAAAATATAGAAAATTGACAGAAATCCATGAAAACACACACATACAATATATGCATATATATATATATATATATATATATATATATAATTATGTATAATATTCATAAATTTAATATATACAATATATAATAATATATACATGCATATATTTGCATATATATTAATATATATTTGCATATATTATGTGTGTGTATATATATCATGTCTTTATATGTATGTAATATTTTGTTGTTGGCTGCTTTGGTTGGTTAGTTGTTGTTGTTTAATGACACCGTGTCATAACAAAGACGATTAACATTGCCCCTCTCCCCACTTTCTCCAGACCTGGGACTGGCACTGCCAGAGATCTATTGTTTATTGTTGCATTTGTTTACTTGAAGTTTCATCTTGTATTTTGTGTTGTAAATAAATTTTCATCGTGACCAATAATTATATAATTCATTAAAATCTGTTAATATTATTATCCTCGTCTGTTTCGTTCATTACTCGTAAGAAATTCAATGAGTGTCTGAATCTAACAACAGGACCTGCTGTCTGCCTTGGTCTGGTGTGAACCTCTTGACACCTTTGACTGATCATCATACCAAATACCCTCATTAACATTAGCACAACTTAATAACAACAAGACATGTGTATGATCATTCATCAGTTTATTTATAAACAGCTCAAGAAGACACATTTTCATTATCTGTCATGTTACGTCTCTTCAGATCTGTTAGAAAGCAGCACTTCTAAAAGTTTTTAATCAGTGCTAAAATAAAAGTATGCACGCTTAAACACACAGACACGATAAAATATCGTGTGTCTGTCTGTGTAGACCTGTGTTATTTCAGGGACAGAAGACATACAAAAACAGACAAGATTACTTCATACTGAAGCTTTTCAGGTTCTTCAAACATCAGATTATGTTATGAGTGTCAGTAAGTAGGCTATGTTAGCATGAGAAAGATCGAGACAGACAGAAAAAGACAGACAGACGGAGACAGTGAGATACCTATTTTACGAACAAACACGCAAGCTGATCAGATGAAACAAAAAGCAACCATTGTGCTCACTCTAAATAAAAAAGAATGTCAATCCTACAAGACTTTAAAGTTTAAATTAAATTTATCCCTATGACATAAATAATACGAAATTAATTCGCACAACTTGTGTTAACTCAGAAAGTAAAATCGATGTCAAATTATTACAACCACGAATAATTCTAATCAAAACCCGATTAATTTCTGTCGGCAGAAAAATTGCAAATCATAAGTAATAAATGAAAAACAAAAAATGGCAGAATTCTGTTAAAATCAAATTAAAAAAACTGTATGAGAAGTTAGCAGACCTGAAAGAATGCCTGAGTAAATCAAACGCATTGTGAAGCGTGTAGCCCTCAAAAGAGTTTCGTAAAAAGCTGACTGTTTTGTTTTGACAAAATTTAAAGTATGAGTCAAAATCCAGAGATCTCTCTAAAAGTTTAACCAGGCATGCAAACTACCGAATTCTCATTGGCATAGCTGAATATTGTTTCTTGCGAATAACAATATGCTTTAACTTTGAGGACGACAAACGAAAGAAGGCACATAACGATACTAATATTAAAAACAACACTAATCAAAATTTAATCAGCGAAGCAAAAACAAAGGAAAATTAATAAATAATTTCTTCTGGAACACGAACATAAATTTGCTAACGTATGATCAGTACATCAAGTCAACATTCACACAACAAAGTCATAACCAGTTGAACAAATTAAAAACTATATTAATCGTTTAAATATATTTTTATACAACAATAATCCTCGGGCATCGTGTCAACCTTGGATTACAACTAATAATTTCATTTGAATATCCATCAGGGTCAATATTGAATTTGCTCTTCTCAGACCTTAACTATTGAGTATCAGAGAAACTTCATTGACTCAGCTCTCATCAATCAATCAGCCTCACAAGATGTAGCATTCATAGTTTTATAGAGGCTTTGCATTTAGCAAAAACTCAGAACCGCAATCTCGCAGAAATTCAGCCTCTTACCATATATTAATTATTATAAATTAATTAGAAACATGTATCACACCGGTATCTAAAGCTCAAAGCATTTATAGATTGATGTCGAACCAATACTCAACTGTAACCAATCAACATCCAACTAAACAAAGTAAGACTGTGCTTGATAATGATAAAATGGTAAAAGCCAGTCTTAAGTAAAAATAAAATGACACCAACTGAACAAGGATTCAAACTCTCATGGCATTGTTAACAGCACGGCACCATAATTACCGAAACTACACAACCCATACTACTGCACTGGCTGGGCATCACCAGTTCACTACACAGCATTTACACAACACTACCTTGAGATTGTTGTGTTGACATCTAACAGTTATTAATGCAGTGTAAAGCTAGCACACGTTAATCATAATCACACATTGTTTAGGCACCACCATCTCATGACCAAGGCATTAATCGACAGCGTTAGGCAACAATTGCGAGTGAAGGATTTGAGTCTCAACATCCCTAACACAGTCACCATTACAGGAGGAGCAACTCAAACCCTTGCTCTCCATGTTTCAAGCTGAGACCTTTAACCGGTGCAATTAGTCATAAAAAATCTTCATCCAATAACAATCATACAAATAGTATGAATTGACTTCCAAGGCAACAGGCAAAGAAGCAAATAACAACGGCAAAATAAGAACGTAAGAAAACTTTTTAATCAAATCGCCCGTTGTTTTCAAGGTTGACCACTTCTAAAGCCATTACCCAATCAAAAGTCGGCAGTGGTGGTATCAGGAAGCTCAAATATTTTTACCACACGGCAGCGAAAATGTTTCGAGAAGCGCTCAAGAATTTTTACGGCATAAATACATGCGGAAGTGTTGAAAACTATGGCACTAGAAAGCATTCTCTAGCTAGACTTTTCTTGTCGATTTTCACTCGGTTAGGGGTTGTCCAAATATTACGTATGCTGGGAGGGAGGGTCATCTGATTTAGGTGATTTGCATACAGAGGGGGGGGGGGGGGAAAGAGTCCTGACAAAAGGCACATACACAAAATAAATTTCAAATTATGACGCTGACATTAGACTATTTATAACTCTGTATTATTATCCTGTAGTCATACAATAGAATTTGATTTAAATTAGAATTAAATTCTGTTCAGATCTAAACAGTAAACCATAACAGTTAACAAATTTTTAGCTTTCAGATATGATGTCTAACAAAAATAAATAGTAGCCTATGTATGGTAAAATAAATGTTTTATAGTAGCCAATTAACTTTTGTGAGGGATAGAGAAGCTCATTTGAACGTGCACTTAAGGGCGTGAGGGGGTGGTTCCACAATATTTACAAGCTGCAACAGGGGTGGCTGGGGGTAAAAAATACAACTTTTTCATACGTAATATGTTGATGGGTCCTACACCATTTTCTGTGGTTAGACTTAAACTTGTCAATGGTCATTTGGTTAAGAGATTAGAGTGGACCGAAGAAGAGGAGGACGCTGAAGAAAGTGTTTCTCTACTTTCCCCGAATTAGTTTTCTTTTGGTGGCTTCACGAAACGTGTGGTTCGATTTATTTCGTTGTAGACTGATCGATTGTTTCGCTCATGTCGTCTGCTACCGAGGGATCATTTGTTTTGTCATCATCTGAAGCAGAGGGATCATCTGTTATGTCATCCTCTGAATCTGAGGGATCATTCGTTTTGCTGTCGTCTGTCACTGAGGGATCATTCGTTTTGTCATGAAGTGAGGCCAAGGGATCATTCGTTCCATCAACATTGCACTCGTAAAGATCGTCTTGTATTTCGCCGCTGCCTCCATCGCCAGCCGTCTGCTCAGAAACCGTGGAGACCGTTTCCACGGCAACAGGCTCTGACGCGGTCACCGTGACGACGTCCAGCTTCAGCTCAGAAGTCGTCGGTGTCTTTGTTTCGTCGGACGACGACAAAGCAGTTTCTCCATGAAGATGTGCATCTTCATCTTGCGAAAGCGTCTTCACCACATCACTGCCACGCCCTCCATCAGTAGCTCCACCCACATTGCCACGTGACACCTCACTGCCATGGTGATGATCAACTGACACAACGTCGCTCTGTGCTGTCGTCAGGTCGACTGGTGGCGACGCGTCAGTGTCAGGAGTCAAGTTACTGACAGCAGGAAGCGAAATGTCAGCATTGGCTGACAAGGTGGCAGACAGATCAGATGGTTGGAAGCTCACTTTGGAGCTTTCGATTGGAGTTTCTTCCGCCTCTGTCGTCAACGCAACGGCTGAGATCTGGGAGAAAGAAATAAAATAATAACAAAATAAATTAAAATAATCTTCATTTAATTTCAAACTGACACAATGTATTATTGTATAATTGCAATTATTGTATGATCGAATGATCACAAGTCAATGCAGGAGTCGACTACAACGCAGCGGTGCTATTTCTCGGTGGCTGGCTTTAGAACGTTGAATTGGTTTTCTGTTGCACTCTGTCTTGTGCCTAGACGTCACACCACTATGTTCCATTCGAAGTTAAAAACTGTCCTATTTAGCAGTGGTTGCACTGCAAGCGCTTCTGAGTAGATAACATTGAAGGTGCGCTATATAAAAACTCAATAATAAATGCACACATAATTATGGTTATTCTGTTACGCTGACGTACCTCTGATGCAATGTTCGCCAGCTGAGTGGTCAAAGCAAGTTGGTCAATTTTGGTCACTTTCTCATCGTCACGTTCATTGTGACCCAACTCAACGTTTAATCTGTCGCTGTCGTCTTCAACCAAAGAATGACCATGATCCAACAACTGACCATGCTGATGATCATGAACGTGATCGACATGTGAATGGTCATCGTGAGAGTGATCGTGTGAATGATCATCATGAGAGTGATCATGTGAATGATCATGATCATCATGAGAGTGATCATGTGAATGATCATGATCATCATGAGAGTGATCATGTGAATGATCATGATCATCATGAGAGAGATGGTCATGTGAATGGTCATGATCATGAGAGTGATCGTCATGAGCATGAGAGTGATCATGAGAGCCATCTTGGCAATGATCATGTGAATGATCATTATCACCATGAGGGTGATCATGATGATGATCATGATCATGATCGTGGTGATGCTCATGAGAGTGATCATGATGATGATCATGTGAATGATCATGGTCATCATGAGCCTGATCACGTGAATGCCCATGTGAATGATCATGATTATGATCATGATGATGATCATGATCATGGTGACTGTGATCATGTGAGTGACCATGGCAATCGCCATCATGATGGTGATGATCTCCGCCGTGCTCGTGCTCATGATCATGACAAGAGTGCTCATGATCATCGACGTCAGTGTTCTCTAGCGGTATTCTGTGTAGATATCCATATCCGATTCCGCATCCAAGGCTGTTACAAAACATAATATAAGAGATTGCACTCTCGTATTTCTTCACACATAAAAATACAAAAACATTTTTTTACTCTGCATCATACACAATACAATACAATACAATACAATACAATACAATAAATACACTACCGCTGTGATCTGGTGTCTTAAAGTACAACAAAGATGGGGCAATTGAGGGTAAGTCAGGATAAGTGCAAGTTGTAAGAAAGTTGTAAGTGATATCCTTATGAGCACTAAGATAAGTTTCTGTAACACCAGGCATACTTATTGAGTCAAGATTTGTACCACCTGCATCCAGGTAAAGTCAACACAACTACAGGTACAACGAGTACACTGGCCGTACACTGAAAATTAGATGGCAAGGAAGAGAGACAGGCCACCCGCTCTCATAAGCCGAGGCTAAAAAAATTAAGTCGCTAACACTTCACACCCATGGCTGCCCCAGGGTTAAATGGTCATTGTTCCTAATCACCCCTAACAACAAGTTGAGTCGTACCCACCTTCCTTCTCCGCCCCATTGGTTGTTCGGGGTGATGGTCACCTCACGACAGTTATCCTGCTCTGAATTGTAGACGAAGAGACGCACTGGTCGCCCGTTGTATGACTCGATCATGTCGAACAAGTCGTCAGCCTACAAGGAAACATCAATATACACGTTTACTGCGTAACGTAATTTTTATAAACATAGCCAAGAATTTATGCAACAAAGTCTACAGATACAGTACTGGATTTGTAGGCGTTGCCATGGCAACCACTTGTTGGCATCACCACGACAACCACCGGTTTGCGTGACCATTACCCCAGACATTTTGGCAACCAGGGTATAGCCGGGGCAGTCATACAGGTGACCAG
The DNA here is from genome assembly GCA_945859605.1 of Lumbricus rubellus. Taxonomy (NCBI): domain Eukaryota; kingdom Metazoa; phylum Annelida; class Clitellata; order Crassiclitellata; family Lumbricidae; genus Lumbricus; species Lumbricus rubellus. The sequence goes on from OX243820.1 coordinate 37,752,416, forward strand.
TGCAGGGGACAATTCATGCCCCAAATAAACACTGGGTAGAGCCAAATTCTTGCAGGGCAACGACCAGGGCAAAGGCTTTGTGCCAGGATATTTGCCCTGCCCTGGCATCACCACTGCATAACCAAAAGAACCACTTGTGCTGCTCAAATACCACTTGTATTTACATAGATGGTGATGAGTTCTCTGCCCAAAGGCAGGTTCATTGGCTTTACGCCTCTGGGGATGAGATGAGTGAGGTGGTTTCCTGTTGCATATACATAGATATTTGTTTATTTCATAATACAACAGGCACAAATGATGCTATAGTGGACAATGAACAAGTTTTGCAGTTGTCAATGAGTTCTGCTTAGAGTTCGAACAGCATTCGTAGAATGAACGCAATCAAAGTTGTGCATCGTAAATAAGTAAGTTAAGTCCGTAAAAAAGTCTCAACCTTAGTGAGAAGCGCATCTGCTCCGACGATGTAGTCTGTGTTCGAGATCAACGCAGCAGCTGAAGCGGGAGAATTCGGCATCACATCCTGCAAACGATACAACCATAAACATAATTTTAAAAACTAGTAAATTAATTAAATTGTCAAATAACAGAACCATGCTTCAAAACAATACGTCTACAAAAAAGTCTGTAGACATAAAAATTTAATTAACTATCTGAGATTTTAGATCAAATAGTGTTACGACATTTTTTTCATTCACATCTGGAGACGATACTGCTGATAAGATATATCAGTAGTATTATTACTTATTGCGCCGCCGAGTAGGTTTCTCGGAGACGCGCTATATAAATTTTCAGAATGAATGAATGTGTGCATGAGTGAATGAATGAATACCAGTCATAGTAAATAATGATGCAATGCATCAACTTAAAGTCTAATAAATTCAACTTGAAAAACTCGCTATTTCACGATTAATTAACAATTAAATAACTGTCCAGAATAATTATAAATGGAAAAAACCAGTTTAGTTCAACTCACCAAAACGTGCCAAACCTTTTCGAGGATACCTTCAAACGAACAGAATCTGGAAAGAAACATGAAATGTAATGTAACGTACAAAAGACTAAAACATCAACCAACTGAACGTAATGTAATGCAAAATCTCAAAGAGCACAAAAGATTCAGAGGACCAGCCTATTAACCGGCGCTATGTTAATTTCAAGTTACCAATAGACGGGTTATTTGGTCTGTTCCGGTGCCAGGTCAGAATTCAGGGAGGTCAATCAGAGGTGAAAATCTGTGTTGGTGATCATGGTGGAGAAGTCGAATCAGGATAAGATAGTTTGTAGTTTGGCTTTCAGTGATGAGTGAAAAGCTTCAGAAAAGAATGGAAGTGGAGGTCTATGTTGGGAGGACAAGCAAACTGAAACAGTGTAACGTAATTTAATATTTACACAGCATCACATTGTGGGTGCACTGGTGTAAAGGTATGTTCGTTGTTTGGAGCTGGAAGGTTGTGGGGTTCGAACCCACCTCAAACCGCCGCTAGGACCCTGAGCAAGTCCTTCACTCGCAATTGCTCATGCACTATTGCCGTGGGAGTGCCTCTTAGTAGAAATCTTGAAGAGGTGAGTATAACAATTGCTATACATACATACATAGAAAGGATGTGTTCCATTTTAAGTATAAATGCATATTTCACTTGTTTGAATGAATGTATGCATAGAGTACCTCACAGAAAGGCATGCACAAACAGCAATCTCTTGCATTATAAGGGTAACAAACTCATGGCTACCACAGTAAAACAATATACCTTATTGAAACGCCGAGAAGACCCTGGCCACCCCAGTGCTCACTCGGGGTTAGATCGACGTCTCGAACTTTCCCTGTCTTCAGGCTGTAGATGCTGGCTTTGACCGGGCGATCAAGACTGGTCATCAGAAGCTTCTTCATTGTGTCATTTTCCTCATTCTGGACAAAGATGAATTTAAATGGATTTAGTCAAAGATATAGATTTAAGCATCTTAGAATAGGCTACACATGTTATGCACCAACTAAGAAATTAATACATTGAGTAATTACTGAATGGGTGGATTAATGGGTGAGTGGAAAAGTTGGAGCATGGGTTGATGGATTGATGGATCAATGAATGGATGGATCAATGGATGGATGGATCAATGGATGGATTGGTGGATGAGTGGGTGGGTGGAAGGGTGAATGGATGGATTGATAGTCAAGCGGGTGGGCACAAGGGTGAGACGAAGGATGGATTAGTGGATGAATCAATCTATATATATAAAAATGAACTTTCCAAATGTTCGTCGCATTTTCACGCTGAAAGTGACCCACCGATTATTTTGAAAATTTTACAACACCTTCCATTCCCATTCAACCGCATGTTAAGATGTTTTCACCCGAAAAAACGCAACCGTTTCCACAAAAAGTGAACTTTGCAACTTTGCAATCCGTTCGTCCGCCATTTGCAAACTAAACACGTCCCACACGGCTGCAGAGATTTCATAAACGCCGTCTCAAAACACAGCAACGAAACATCAATGAGGTGCGGTGCTATGACGTCATAAGCGAGTCGCGATTAATTTTCCAAAGAGGCCGCTTTTAGGCCGTTTCACAAAGCGGCCTTTGGGCTTGGAATGGACGCTGCGACGGAAGAAAGGAGCGGAGGGAGCGGGACAAAGACGGTGGAGAGGGAGCGGAGGGGGAGGGGGAGGGGAGGTGGAGGTCAAGGGGAGTGGGAAGGGGAGGGGGACGGAGGGGAAGGGAGAGGGGAAGGGGAGTGGGAGGGAGAGGGACGAGGGGGAGGGAGAAAGGGAAGGGAGGTGGAGCGCGAGAGGGAGGGGGAGAGGGAGGGGGAGGGGGAAGGGGGAAGGGGGAGGGAAGGGGGAGGGGAGGGGGAGGGGAGGAGGGAGGGGGAGGAGGAGGGAAAGGGAGAGGGGGAGGGGGAGGGGGAGGGGGAGAGGAGGGGGAGGGGGAGGGGGAGGGGGAGGGGGAGGGGGAGGGGGAGGGGGAGGGGGAGGGGGAGGGGGGAGGGGGAGGGGGAGGAGGAGGGGGAGGAGGAGGGGGAGGGGGAGGGGGAGGGGGAGGGGGAGGGGGAGGGGGAGGGGGAGGGGGAGGGGGAGGGGGAGGGGGAGGGGGAGGGGGAGGGGGAGGGGGAGGGGAGGGGGAGGGGGAGGGGGAGGGGAGGGGGAGGGGAGGGGGAGGGGAGGGAAAGGGAGAGGGGACGGGGAGGGGGAGAAGGAGGGGAGGGGAGGGGAGGGGAGGGGGAGGGGCAGGGGAGGAGGAGGGGGAGGGGAGGGGGAGGGGAAGGGGAGCCTCTTTTCAGCCACAGCAACGCGTGGCCGGGTTCAGCTAGTGTATAGATAAATAGGTTCGTTGTAGCGAGTGGGCGCATTGGATGGATGGATAAATTTATGAGCAGATGCCTTAATGGCTGAATGAAGGAAAGTAAGTTGGCGATTTGATGAATATAAAAGGTCAAGACGTGTCATACGTAGTACACTCACCAGCCTCACGTCCTGGATCGCAATGATGAAGTCAAAGAAAGCCTGTAGACCAGCAGTATGCCCGGGTGAACTGTCTTGCACCTACAGAATAAAACGCGCCTATGATTATCTAACATGCTGTTATGCATAACAACAATTATTGCATCCATAGCAATGTCTTTTTGACAGCAGTGATGGCTGTCTAGGTTAACTGTATATAATTAATTAATGTACAATGCCCCCATTTAACACTCAAAGAATTACAACTAACTCACTAAATCGTTCAAATTGGGTTACTTGCTTTCAAAGAGCATACTGCAGTTTTTAATACTATAACACATGTTGAACTTTCAAATAGCAATATGTAGGCGGTATATAAATTCTTTTCGTCACTGTTAGGAATTTGAGACACACCCGCAAAACGTGATAGCCATCCTTTCCAACGCCAGCAACCGCTTCGGAACTCTGATTTCCACCCATAACGGTGGATACAGGACGGGAACACAGCTGAATTTAAATTTTTACTTCTGGATATGTTTTTTATTTTATTTTATTGAGCGTAAACAGTCGTCAAAAAACGTAAATAAGGTACGTGGCAGCGCCGACGATATATTGCGACTGAGCAACGCGGACAGTGTTGCCACTGAGGTTTCAGAAAAAAACATAGAATTCCTATAAAAAAAAACACAGAAAAACACAGACGTCGCCCGGCCGAAAAGTAAAGAAAATTTCTTATTTTCGCCGGCAAAAAAGTTGATGACCTTTTTTTTTTTTTTTTTTTTTTTTTTAAGTTATCCGTTCCGAAAAGTCAAAAAAAAACCAGAAACCCAGACAAAAACGGGAAAAAACACAGATTTTCCAAAAAAAAAACCAGAAACCCAGACGAAAACGGAAAAAAAACACAGATTTTACAAAAAAAACACAGAAATCCAGACGAAAACGCAAAAAAACATAGATTTTCCCCAAAAAAAACCCAGAAACACAGACGAAAGCAAAAAAACATAGATCTATGTGGAAAAACACAGCTGTGGCATCACTGAACGCGGAAGGTCTAGGACGCGGTACTGCTCGCGCCATCTATAATTTGACTGTGAATAAGTTCACTTAAGTAATTCTTTTACCCAGAAGTTAGAACCAACACAATCATGGAGCTTTTTTACAGCTACATGGAACAAAAATAATTTATTGTTTAACCTCTAATAGACCTACTACGTCAGTAGCTTTGCATTAATTACTCGCGGTAGGTCTGCATTATCTTTCAACTAGTATGTGGTGGTAGAAATGCAAGTAGGCCTATACACCCGCCCCCATAGGCCTACCTCCACAAAATTGTGCCCAATCCTTTAGGCTCTTACAGACACCCACACGAGCAGTCCACTTACTCTGAAAGCAGCCCGTGGGTGTGTTCGAATCCACAGAGCTTGCCCAATCAAAACCCCGCGTGTCCTCAAACCCCGCCTACTACAACCGAAAGCCAACACCCCCTCCCCCCCCCCAATGGGCTGAGCTGCGCCATAGACGTTCAGAACTGTTACAGGCCTTCTATGTGTGTGGATACGAGAAGTGTATACATACATGTATTGATTGACCCAGTGAAGTGGACTTTCTGACCAAAGCTGACCGGCTATTTTTAGTCGTCGTCATCTGCTCAACTTGATGCAGTAGGCGTAACTGACCTACTCAGCATAATAATAATTATTATGTCATTGATATCAAGTCTTCCGGTTCAAAGGTGGATCCGCGTTTTCTCTGTCTGGATTCTATGCTTCAGTCTAATGGTTCGTACAGTCATGATATGACATCTATCTCGGATCGTCTATTTGTGCATAGCCTAATAATTGTAATTAGACAGGTACCGAATATTCGCTTCGCATTCGCTATTCGGTATTCTGCCGAATAGTAGTGATCGGACGGAATACGAATAGTGGTCACGTGACATATTTTGCTTCTGCATATGCGGATGCTATAATAGCGAGTCGACTCCACGGGATGATTCAAAAATTACATGCAATTAGCCTAACTGATCTAAAAGTTTTGCTTAAGCTTAAGTCCAGGACCTACATTTTAACTTTTGAATCTTCTTGGTATGGACCTATTTTGTACACTATTCGTACTCTTATTCGGCCGAATAGTCGGTTCAATTATTCGTATATTCGGCCGAATAGTGATGATCACTTACTTTGTAAAACCTGATTGCAATAGCTTATATAAGCGCTCGGGAATAAGCCCGTGCCCTCCAATCCCATCCCTCCATACACTCTGCAATGGGTACTTACATGTATAGCAAGGCTAGCAATGCCCAGTTAATGTCGCCCCTCCCCCCTACCCCAACCTGCCCCTACCTCGCACTTATTCTGTCGCCGACGTGTAAGCAAAGATATTAGATCTTTGGTGTAAGTATGTGATAGCGCATAATATAACAAGCAAGTTTTTAGAATAGCGTACAAGACTTATTATAAGTCTTGCTTGTTATAGGCCTAATAATAGTCCGAAGTTGTATGCAGGTTTCCGTGCTGGCTATAGGCCTATAATGTGTATAAGCTTATGCTACACATAGCCAGCACGGCGAGCCCGCTGTTTTGGTTCGCTTCCTGTTGGGCCAGAATCTGTGGGGGTGGGGTACTAGGGGGGACTATGGGGGTCAGACGACGAGACCACCCCATGCTTGGCGTTATGAAGACCAACGGTGTAAAGCGTTGCATAAGTGTGTGTATGCATTTTTATAGCTATAGAGAATTGAAGTCTTAGTGGTGCAGTATGAAAAAATCGACCTGGCAGTATATATACAATACAATACAACACAATACATTGAATACAATACAAGCCGCCGACGTTTGACTAATGACTCAGAATTGTCTGACTTGCGTCTTACAAGCTCCACTGAAATTGAATTATTGCTTTGCAAAGATCGACCGACGAACAGGTTAAACGTTTAGCAAATAGTCTTCCATTAATAATCAAAAGATGAAAGGTTCCGCCATCGTCAAAGGCTGCAGCCGCGTCTATTGACGTTAAGCCAGAGTGGCATATAGCCTATAGGGCGCAGGCATTGTTGTCGAATGGGGAGAAGGAATGGGAGGTCTTCTACCCCCATGGGTGAAAGGTTTTGAGTTAACATATGGATTGTAGACTTGTAGTTTAGTGAATTGTTTTGGTCGAATGTATTCTGAGACCGCGGTTGAGATGTTCTATGCGTACAGTAGGCCTATATTATGCTATACAGTCGATAAAACAGGATGGTGTATATAACTCTAACGTCACGTAATGTAATGTAATACAGCTTGAAATTTAATACGTATTAGGCCTACATGTATAATCCCTTCCTTACGGGTTCAATTTCAAGGCGTGCAGCTGTATAGTGCACTCGTCCTTGCAGAACCCTTTCATACCTCGTATCATTTTCAGAAGGGTTCTGCCAATTTACCCCCGAGGCCACACGAGTGCGTGCCTTCGAGCCTGTCACGCCTGTCACATCGAGGAATAGCGCTGGAACTTTTGCATTTACAGGTGTATGGTTTTAAATCAGGTATACATTGATCTCCATTTAATTTTATATAGATTCTATTAGCTGCTTAGTTCCTTTGATGTCGAATCACAGTGCCTATATACATAATATTATTGTAATTGGACGGGCGTTTAGTCGTAGCATAGGCCTATACATTTATACATGCGGTCTTTAGAATCTTCACAGCCACTAGAGTTTGGTCCCATGCTATTATAGACCGCGCACGTTACCAAGTAGGCTATAGGCCATATCTGACTGATATACGTTTATTACGAGGTTCCATAACTGTGATGATAACCTCAAACTCAGCACTCTGACAAATTATGCAGTTGATTAAAGAAATTGTGTGTATATATACAAGATATTTCGATGAAAGTTCGTTTGCGAATCGTCCGTGATCGTGTAGATAAAATTATAATAAAATATAGTTCTCGCTTTTACAATAGCGGTGCTAGGCCATATCTATAGAAGTTCACACTTATAGCCTACCTGTGAAATACCCGCTACTACGGGTACTATGCTAGTTACGATCAAAAGTTTATGTAGCCTATTTGAAGGGATGCGTGGAATTAACAGTCCCTTATATATACAAGGAGATGATAAAGGAAGGAGTTCTTTGAAGTCGGGTTCCGTTCTGGAGCTTAATTCCTTGTCTGCTATAGACACGCGCGGAACCATTCCTACCTCAGCTGGTAATTGGTCAAGGCAATAAAGACCACATTACTTTGTTGGGGGGTTGAACCGTTGAATCGGTAGATGGTGCTAATGGTTGGGCGTCACGCGATCTATTCCTGAGGATTGAAGCAACGGTGGTGGGGGAGCAGATGGGGGCAGCGGATTTAGTACTCAATAAAACCAAAGCTTTATAGCAACTGATGGAAGACGAACACAATAAAATATGCATAAAATTCGGCCCCTTTGGATGATGTTGGGAATGGGCTGTTCATGCATGGTTGATGTTAGAGGGTTCATGGTTCATTCACTCAGTCGTTCGTTCCTTGTACTTCCTTCATTCAACCCTCCGTTCATTCTTTATTTCTTCCTTTCATTCGCGCTTTCATTCCTTCAATTAGACTGCATAGAGGACAACATTTTTAATGGGACATGTCCCGTTTTAGAAGGGACATCATATTTCATTTGTCCTCTATGCAGTCGTATAATTCTTCAGAGCATTATAGAGGCCTCTTAAAGACAGCATATTATATACCCCGAGACATTCTCAACCAATGTAGGCCGCAGTTTTGCTCATCCCACTCTTTTATGATTAGAAATTAAGATTATGCTCGATTCAGATCACAACAAATAAAGTTGCTCTTAATTAACGCTCTTGTTTAAGTTTCGAGGGTTCCTGCACTAAAAAAGGTGTTTCGTCTGTCATCAGCCGTGCGCACATTATTTTATTTATTTTATTTAAAAAATTTTCTATAGCGCCTCCTAACTTTTCTCTAACAATAATAAATATTATTATCGTTTTATTCGTGATTGCAGACATTATCGACAGACGGCGTCTTAGAATGTTGGCCGAACCAACCGACTCTAAACGGTGAGCGCTGCTGTTCGCTCTGTCCACCGGGCGAGGGCGCCACAGAAGCGTGCACTCCAACAAACGATACTCTGTAAACCTTGCAATCATGGCCGCAGTTATTCGTCGTCTTCAAGTCACACCGAGTCTTGCCAGATTTGTGCGTCGTGTTCAGAATTCTCACGCGTTCTCACACCTTGTAATCTCACGCATGACACCGTCTGCGAGTGTGAAAGCGGATCATTTTTCGATGCGCTCGTAGAAAAGTGCAGGGCGTGTGACGCCTGTCATGTGGGGTATGGCGTAAAGAGACCCTGTGGCCGGCTGCAGAACACCGTCTGCGGAAAATGCCCGGATGGAAGCTACTCCGATCGCAGGTCGAGTTCCAGCTGTGTACGTTGCTCCGCTTGTGGTCCGAGTGAGGTTACTCTGCAACCGTGCACCGCTGTACAGAACACCATTTGTGTCGGTTGGTGAATTAAAATTATCTATTCAGTTTGTTAAAAGTGTTTAAGCGCCTAGCAATGAGAAGTGGGCTCGTGTGAATGTATAAAGCATTAAAGCATTTTAAAAAGTAATTTATTGAATGATTTGTTATTTCTTTCATTAATTCGGAGCGTTTAAGTGGCGCCCCTCCAAGATATCTACTCAGAAGCGCCCAGAGTCAAACTCGGCCGATAGGGAAGAGTTTTCAATGCTTGTAAAAGTATATATACATATATATTCGTTTAATATGAGAAAAACACAGGTTGACAAAACCGCAACTCAGTTACATGGAAGGGGAAGTACTACGCATGGGCGCCGACTCTGCGAGGCCCGTGAGTGCTCAGCACCACCAGAAATTGGCCATGCGAGGCCCTCCTATGCATGGGCACCACCTGAAATCAGCCGGCAAGATGTGCTTTTAAGATATTTTTTCTCTGTTGGAATTCTTATCGGCACACCTGGGAACGGCGGTCCCAAATTCTGAGGCATGTATTTTCGTCAAAGCAAGAGCCAACTGCACTTAATTCTTTATTTATTCACTTACTTACCATCTTGTCTGTCTTTTTACGTCGTTGTTTACGTCATTGCTGTCGTCGTAAAAGAAATTCAAATGGTACAAATATCAGACTGACAGTTAAAATGGCCGGTAGACCGCAAGCACCGCGAAGCATTACAAACGTTGTTTTGACGAGGAACGAATTGCAGTTCTTTCACTGTACACCACGTGAAATTTACGCAGCTATGAATGATCCACTGCAATGGCTTCAGTGGCTCGCAGAACATAGGCTGATACGGAACACTAATGACTGCGGCGTTTGTCATAGGCCAATGGCATTGGTCCGACGTGGTGAGTCGCCTGAACTGTTCTCGTGGAGATGTCGAGGTTGTGATACGGACGGGTGGGCTGCGTACCGTAATGTTTCGACCATAAACAATGGTGTCTATGATCATCAGGTTGTTGTACATGGAGACAATTTCGTAGATCCTGTGCATTCTGACATCAACACTCAAACAATAGAGGGGCTTTGGATGCACGCTAAAAGGAAGCTCAGAAACCAACTTGGAAGCAGCAGGAATTTATTTCCACGTTACCTTGCGGAATTTCAGTGGCGACATTCGCATAAAACACATGTTTACGGGCAGTATCTTAAGTTGCTCAGTGACAACTATGCTATATGATTGCAAACTGTAAGACCGACAGTTGTGTGTGTTACGAGAAAGACATTTCTTAATATTTCTGTACAGTATCGTTCATTCATGTAACGTCTGTCACGAAAATACATGTTTCAGAATTTGGGACCGCCGTTCCCAGGTGTGCCTCCTTATCTATAAAAATCATTCCATCTTTAGTATACTTTTTAAAATCTCAGTTAGTTTAGGCCTACCTTACAATTTCTCCAGTTTTATCCCACCTGGTAGTCTGAACTCGATTCGTCCTAAGCCAATCAGCGAATGCGAGGAAATCCCGATATCATGCTTATTCGATCCGCTTCCGTCATTTTTTTATTACGGACGAAAGCGACGATTTGAATGACATTGTTTCCCAAAACCCTACCCTGCTCGGCGCTGTGCTTCTCGGCGATCATACTTTGGCCGCGAGTTCGTCCCTTAAAACCAGGACCAAGTCTTCGCCTATGTGAACAGTGGTGATTTCAATAAGTCTCCTATAAAAAAGGGTCCAAAAAATTTTCGCGCGCTCACGCGCGCATATTTTCATATTCTTTCGGCACCCCCACTCTTCGGGTCAACTTGGCGCCTATGGTACTACGGGTTACACTGTCGCTTGTTGAGAAGTAGTTTATGGGTATATGGGTGGAGGGATGGATTGATGACTGGGTTAATGGAAGAAAGGGTGAATAGATGGGTGCATGCAGATATGCATACCAGGATAGGTGTATAGATGGGAAAATGGGTGGATTGGTTGGTGGATGAACGGAGGGAAGGAAGAACGCATTGATTATTGGGCGAATTGCTGCAAGGATGGGCATATAGATGGATGGATGGATTGGTTACTGAACACTTTGAAGTAGTGTGTCATGTTTGAAACACTATTTAACATATGAATTGGCCATTTTATTTCTTTTTCTGATTAATTCTCAGATATTCCGTACCTGGCCTACGATCCTTCCATCCCTCACGTCACTCCACCCGTCACTAGCGATCAAAAATGGAGACAGGAGTCGACACCAGATGTCATTCCAATCTTCTGCGTCCTTCTTGGCCTCGTCATTCTGGGGACGATCATCTGGGCAATCGTCAAGGCCAGGCGACAGAGGACAAAGGCGAAAAGAACGAGGTCCTCGATCGCTGGCGAGGGACAGGTGGCTCTCCCTCTGGTGACGGGTGACGAGAAAATAAGATCTCAGAGGACATGTGACAACGTCGTCAGTATCCAACCGGACATGGTCGCCGATGGTGTTTCGGCTGCGGGTAAGAGAGTCTCGTAAATGAGTTACAGAATACTAGAAGATGTTTTGATACTTTCATCTACTGTATTGTAATTGTAAATCAAGTGGTTTGAATTGGTCGTTACATTCTGTGAATGAATAAGTAAAAATGTTCATGTTAATACATTTTTCACGTAAATATATGCAAATTTTCAGATACATTCTCATTCATATATTTTAAATTCACATTCAATTTGTATGGATTAATTTGCTTATTTATTTGAATACGCATTAATTTATATAAATTCATATTAATTCTATAAATTGAATTAATATGAATTTAAATTAATTCATATCAATTCATATAAATTCACACGATCATATAAATTCTCAGTAATTTATATGAATTCATATTAATTCTTAAAAATTCACATTGATTTATATAAATTGACATTAATTTATAAAAAGGTCACATTGATTTATGTAATTGCACTATAAATTCACATTAATTCATATCAATTGCGGTTGTTCACTCCTCCATGGTTACTACTATTCAGAAGTGCTCGTGGCCCAAGAATGGCTGAAATGAACAATGTTTTGGTATGGGTCGAGAACAAGAGGTTTGTTTTGATTTGCTTCACGGGCTTCATTTCCAGATAGAGAGGCTGACCACTGACCAGTGACCACTTCAAAGCCTTGCTGAATAATATGTCATCATTAATTTTTTAAAGATCAATTATATGTTTAATTGTTTATTTGAAAATGAGACAGATCTGGATGTTTATGTTGTAGTGACAAACTCCACCCGTTTTGAAACACTTCCATTGGGCCGAAGGTTTGCGGTGGAAAGTCAGCTGCAACATTCCCCAGAGGCCGTCTCGATCTTTCGTCGCCTAGCGACCGAACTTGGTAACGATTCTTACCTAATTTGCACAGGCCCCTCGTGTAATAAACATATTGTTTGTTGTTTGTTATTGAAAATGTATATGGTATTATACAATTATGGAGCACCACTATCGATGGTACTGAGCAGTTGTGAGTGAAGGAATTGAGTCTCAAGGTCCCTGCACAGTTACCATCTTAGGGGAGAAGGCTGATACTGTGTGAGCGATTTAGTCACTTTACTGCTCTGTTTCATGACTTAAATAGTGGGGCACGGTGGTGTAGTGGGTACTTCGTTGCCTTGCAGTCGGAAGGTTGCAGGTTCGAATCCACTTCAAGTCGCCGCATAGGGACCTTGGGCAAGTCCTTCACTCGCAATTGCTCAGCGCTTTGGCGTGAAACTATGATGCAGTGTCCATGCTGCAGTTGGGAGACCCTGTGAGTAGCTTGAATGGACGCTATAGCAAGTGCACATTCAAAAAAATGTGTAATGATATCTTCTGTGACCATTGAAAATCGGCATCCTGATATGTGAGGTGCAATTTGGCAAATTTTTTGCGATTAGGAAAATCAGTATCTCAGAAATTGGCTCAGAAGGTGTTTTGCCAAGAAGAAGCGAATATAGCTTGTGCGATAGTTTCCGCAGAGATGCATCAAATCAAGTAAAATATATCATGTTCAGCATCACAGATTATTGTTGCTCTTAAAAATTTAATTAATCTTTACTAGACTGTTAAGAATAATTTTAAGGAGCATTTCCTTGAGCATTACCATGGTATGAAGTGTAATAGTGACTTCATTTTTCATGACCTCTGTGTGTACAGGGGCATTGTGTTCCTCATGTTCCTCCACTCAGGGTCAACTCATAGTTTCACAGGCATGAACTGCTTTTGGACAGTATTGTGCTTTCTCTGTTATTGGCCGCTTGGTATGGAATTGGCTTCCACTGTCTGCATACCTGATGCTAGATGATGAGTTCTAGTAGTAACCTTGAAGGGTGCTATATAAATCTCCAAAACGAATGAATGAGGATGGGCGTTTAGCCTGCCTCTCTCCTTTGCTGTCTTATCTTCCTACCAATAATTTTTTTATAGGATTCTCATTTTGGCCAAGTTGGGCAGAACTGCAGATGGAGTTGAAATCTTAAAGAAATTTTTTACTAGATAGAGATTTCAACTCTGCATTCTCTCTTGACAATAAAAGTGCAGCATGCTGACCACTGAATTATTCCCATCTCAAAAGGCACTAGGTTACATGTCTGCTTTTAGTTAATGAATTATCCTGTCTGTTTTCTCATTAGGTCATCAGATTTCTTTGTTTTGTCAATAGATTGGATCGATTTATTTGATTTTTTAAATTTGATTTATTCAATAAGATTATCGAAAAACACCAAATAAATCGATCCAATTGATTTGTTTGTCAATGGGACTTTGTATTTTCAATAGGCTATCAAGTTGATGCGGCACTATTCCAGGAAAATACTCCACAGTTTCATAGACTTCTAATGAATTGGTCTCGGAGAAAGACATCAACAGTTGGCGTCCTGGCACAAGCACTGGGGAATGTAGGACGTCAGGATATCTTCAAAGTTCTCTTCCACCCTTTGACTGACTATATCAGACCACATACTATCGGAGAAATCATATGAACTTTTCAAAAACAACTCTGACAGATCGAATAATTTGTAAAAGGTCACCTCTGAGTGGCTTATTATACTTGTAAATGTTTGACTACAATAAATAATTATTTAACATCTGATTTAACACTAATAGGATTTAGTAGACTTGAATGCTTTGCCATTAACTAGAAATATTTTAACCTTCAACTTTCTTGGATTACATATACATGTAGCTAGAAAGAAATTGTGACTTGATATAATCAGAGGTCACTCCGCTCTGTTCCTTAAGAACCTAAAAACTTTTATTTAGCCATGGTTGGGCCTGGAGCGCTTCTGAGTAGCCTACCTTGAAGAGGTGCTATATAAATTTCTGAAATAAATAAATAAATAAAGCTTTTAACTTCAACTTAATCTGCTCAAGTTTACTGCTTGACTTCTTTGTTCTCCACATCAGGAATGTGCCATGGCTCAATCCAGATCATTGCCTGCATGATGGGGAGGGGGACCAATCAGTCTGCTTCACCATACTTTTTTGTTACTAGTCTTTCCCCATCTAAAGTTCTCTCACCTTTAATCCTGCCTTTTCTCTCTCACACTGTTAGTGCTTCTGATATGCTCTTGCTGAAAGGCTCTTTATAAATGGTCAAATATAATAAATTACTTAATGGAAATTTAGTTGAAGTGATATGGTTTTGTCTTGTTTTTACTGGTTTAACTGATCAACAGTTGATTGTTTGATAGCAAGATGGAGTTGACATAAAAGTCACTCACAACTTAGTCAGAACGGGGTTGTTTTGCATGCGTTTATTGAAAGACAAAACAATAATAAAAGTAATAATAAGAATAATTATGTAAATTCTCAGCTGGTATTTGTGAGATAGGATTTTGTGAAGAAAAACTTGGCTTTGTAGCTTAACTTATTTATTCCATCTGCTGCTGTTTCTGTTGTCTACAATATTTCCAGGAAGCATAGTCTCTAAATTAGTCTTAATTAGGCAATTTTTTCGGACGACGTGATACGAGCTGTGGTGTCAGGAAGAGTTCATGAGGGTGGGAGGGGGTAGCAGCAGATTGGAAAACTTATAGATGGAGATAAGATAGTGAGTGGGGGTTGATGGATGCACAAGAGAGAGATGGTTGAGAAGTATATTATGTGGAAAGCAGAGTTATTAATTACTTAAGTTGGTGTATGCAATGGAATTTTATCAGTTGGAATGATTGAATGATAGAGATGAAAGAAGGGAAGAGGGGTTAGAACTGGTAGAGGATGAAATACTGATTGGTAACTATTTGGAAACTGATCAGTCATGGATTCCTGCGTTGAGGAAGAGAGGTAGGAAATTGGAACTCTTGGATGGAAATGGGAACTCTGGGATGGCAATGGGAACTTCTGGATGGAAATGGGAACTTGTGGATGCCACCTGATGGCAATGGGAATTCATTGATGGCAATGGGAACTTTTGGATGGCAATGGGAATCATTGGCTATTTTTAAGGAATTGACAGAACTGCACAACTCCTTCTTTTCCTTCCCATCATCCATGGTAAATTATTTCCAATCGGAGGACAATGACTCTTTTTTTGCTGGTTTTAACTGTACAAAAGTGCTTCTACAACTGCACAAATCCATTTATAACTGCACATTTTGTGTACAACTGCACATTAAAAAAGCCCTCTGGGAACGGTTGGATAGAAATGGGAGCTATTGGATGGCAGGAAATGGGAATTCTAAGATAGAAATATAATTACTCCAGGATGGAAATGAACTTAAGAAACGGAAAAACGAAAACTTGTGAAGTTGGCATTTACTGTAAATTCCTAATTTTAAAATTTATTGCAATTCGGATATAACGAACCTGTTTATCAGAAGTAATAAGTCGAAATGCTTCAGTAACTTGTTTAGAGCTAGCACCACCACCAGGAATAACAAGTGCACATACAAACAAACATCAAGGAAATTGGCTGGCTGGCCTCCATGCAGTTTAATAATATCCATTGTAGACATGGCAAGTCCAGCTAAATTGACTAAAACAGAACAGCAGTAATGCTCTGCAACAATCAGAATTTTAAATAGATATACATTATAACTGTCGATTACAAAAGGCCTTAGGCCTACAATCAACCATATCACATGTATCCCACTAGTCTATATAAGACTTCAATAAAATTAATATAGGCTACTTAGTCTTAGGATCATGCGTGCAGCAGAAGTATAGGGACGCCGCAGCCGTGGGCGGCAGAAGAAGAGATGGAGTGAAATGATTCAGCAGGACATGGAGCTTCTTCATCTGAAAACGGAAGACGAATCCGAGTGGCTGACCCCTCCTCAGTGAGGGATTAATCCTAGCAAGAAGGAAAAGAAGACTTAGTCTTAGGATATAATTATGGCAGTGCTAAAAATGTAAAAAATAAGTGCCTGGACACTCCTTACCTTTGCAAAAGAAGTGCCAGAACGCCCCTTACATTTTCAGGTATGCTGGCCAAATAAGCGGCAGGACGGCAGAGACTTTAAAATAAGTGCCAGGACGCCGCCCATGACCATCCTGCCACACTTTGAGCTACTATAGATATGTGTTGTACGACCTCATGAAATTAACCTACAAGCCGCATTCGATCACTACTGTAGGCTACTTATGGTAGGCTAGCTATGGTGCATCGCGGTCATTTGCTGTAATAAAGAAGTCCAAGGAAAGACAAATAACTACGGAAGCCCATGGGTGACATGCGATTGTTTTTATTTATCTAGTGCGCACTAGATAGTATCTAGTGCGCACTAGATAGTATCTAGTGGCCACTAGATACTATCTAGTGGCCACTAGATAATTATCTAGTGGCCACTAGATAGTATCGAGTGCGCACTAGATACTATCTAGTGGCCACTAGATAACTATCTAGTGGCCACTAGATAAATAAATCTATGCTGTAGTTCTATTTATAGCAGCAGGGTATTTTTGTTAATTAATGTAAACAAACAAACAAACCGTTGCCCTTAAAATCGTCAGTTTGTCCTCTAAACTGCAAGGGTTTAATTTGACATAAATTCACAATACGAAATACAGCTACAATTGCGTAATTACAACGAGGCTCTAATCGTTCGGCTGATAGACATAGACATTCGCGACCGGTTACAGTAATTAACATCAATAGGCCTACTACTATTAGGACAGCCTGCTATACAAATGGATAGCAGAAGCGCTTTTTGGAATGCATTCCTTTCATCTGTGCTATCCATTCCAGGCCGTAGATTCTTTCGTTCTGCAACGCATGGTGACCTGGTTGTTCCTATGTATACTGGCTCGATCTTCCACAGTGCTGCATAGAAGTTTTGCTATGGTCGATCCGTGTTTCTGGAATAAGTTACCTATTATAGTCTCCGTAATGAACTTCTTTGTATTTCTTTGCCCCTTTTCCGCAAACGTTTGAAAACCATTCTATTTGATTATGGCTTGGTTGGTGTCAGGTCGGGAGCGCCTCTGAGGAGTTCTCTTGAAGTGGCGCTATATAAATGTTTGAGTACAATTACAATTACAATCCGTACATATTTCGAATATGGCATGAAGTACATGGATATTGTGTCGGCCTTGTATATGCGTCACGGTGTGAGCGTTAGTCTGCGGCATTTAAAGCGCATTTTAAAGTCGCTGAACTGTAGCCGCCAGTGGGGCACGGGTAAAATGCTGATTTGCTGATTGCTGATTTGCTGATCGGCAAGGGTAAAATGCTGATTAGCCGGTGCTGATTGATCAGCATTTTACCCACCAGCAGAATCAGCATATCGGTGTGTAAAATGCTGATTGAGGAATACGGACAAAGATGTAAGGAACTATATAGTACTTAGCAATTATTCATTTGCAAACGCATAATGGGTAAGTAAGTAAATATATACCATTTATTCATATGCAAACGCACAATGGGACATCGATCGACAAATGATACAATATAGCACATTCATCCACGCATATTCAACTCTGAACATTTAAGCATGCAAACTAGGATGCTTTTGCACGGGTGTAGGACATTATCCCCCCTGGACATTATCCCCCCCCGGACATTATCCCCCCGGACATTGTCCCCCCCGGACATTATCCCCCCCCCCCCGAAGTAGGACATTATCCCCCCAGTCTATTACCTAAAAATGATTGACGCTA
Source organism: Lumbricus rubellus (assembly GCA_945859605.1). Classification (NCBI taxonomy): domain Eukaryota; kingdom Metazoa; phylum Annelida; class Clitellata; order Crassiclitellata; family Lumbricidae; genus Lumbricus; species Lumbricus rubellus. The sequence goes on from OX243820.1 coordinate 37,770,398, forward strand.
ATAAGTATACGAAGTTCAAATCACGTTAACAAACCTTTGTGGGCCTACTGACTGTATACGATTCCAATTCGTTCATTCATCTAATGACGACACTAACCCTAACACTAACCCTAACCGACCCCCACGACGCTTAAACTTACCCTAACCGACCCTCACGACGCTTACACTGACCCTAACCGACCCTCACGACGCTTACACTGACCCTAACCGACCCTCACGACACTTACATTGACCCTAACCGACCCTCACGACGCTTACACTGACCCTAACCGACCATCACGACACTTACACTGACCCTAACCGACCCTCAGGACGCTTACCCTGATTTGTACATGAAGGGGGGGGGGATAATGTCCGGGGGGGATAATGTCCTACGAAAAACCGGGGGGATAATGTCCGGGGGGGATAATGTCCGGGGGGATAATGTCCGTTCCCCTTTTTGCACATCCAACAGTGAGAAAACAAGATTTAACTTAGTAAATTTACCCAGTGCGAGCTGGAACTAGTTAATTTCAAAGGTCTACTCTAATTCAACTGCATGAAGGAGACCGCCTCTGCAAGACATAGGCCTGTGCAATCAGTGAGAGCCAGCAGACTTTTTAGCTGACGAAACAATAGCCTTATAATAGAACACAACATTGAATTTTAGGCCTACTGCAATAAAACCGATGGGCGAACAAATGCTTTTCAATATAAAAGTTTGGTTGTAGGACATTATCCCCCCTGGACACTATCCCCCCGGACACTATCCCCCCCGGACATTGTCCCCCGGACATTATCCCCCCCGAAGTAGGACATTATCCCCCCCAGTCTATTACCTAAAAATGATTGGCGCTAATAAGTCTACGAAGTTCAAATCACGTTAACAAACCTTTGTGGGCCTACTGACTGTATACGATTCCAATTCGTTCATTCATCTAATGACGACACTAACCCTAACACTAACCCTAACCGACCCTCACGACGCTTACACTGACCCTAACACAACAAAATGCACGATTAAACTCTCAGCTGACTGGCAGCCGTGGTTTCAGACTTTATTCAGAAAAGAATAATTATTCTGTAACTCGATCCTCTCGAGTCAGCGGATCAGTGTCTCCAGTCTTTCATGTCGTTCTATATTTACTGCAAGTTTTTGTTTGCTTAAATATTCTCTTCGACCTGTTGCTATAATTATACATAATATTATTATCTATGCTCTACAATAATAATTATATCCAGGAAGTCAAGGACTCTGCAGTATCACTTGCAGGGAAGTCTGCGTAGTCTCTAAATTAGTCATAATTAGGCGAATTTTTCGGACGAAAATGGAAACTCTTTCAATGGCAAAGGGAACTCTCCCAAGGCATTTGGAACTCATGAATGGCAAAGGAAACTTGTGGATCGCAATGGGAATGGTTGGATAGAAATGGGAACTATTGGTTGGAAATGGGAACTATTGGGGGAACTGTTGTTGCATGGAATGAAATGGGAACTCTAAGATTGAAATTAAATTACTCCAGGATGGAAATGAATTGAAGAAGCGTGCTGGTCTGCAGGATGGTCTCTGATCGCCACCGCCGCGCATCCCTCCCTCCCTCCATCCATCCTTCCCTCCCTCCCTGCACGTGGATGGATATCTCATCACATGTATCCCACTCCGTCGGCAGCCTGTCTCTTGATATTGTCCTCCCTCTCCAGTCTCACGAATCGCCGGTTGTGGTCGTTGACGGGAACGATGGCCAGAAGTCCGTTTGCGCAGCCGCAGATCGTCGTATCCGGTCCATCGGTGAAGAGCTCGAGCTGCTTCGGCCTCATCCTCACGTCGCGATAGTTCTCGTACATCTGCTTCGTCGTCGCCAGTCTCTTGTCCTCCACCGCCGGCATGTACGGGTTCCTCTCGTACCAGTACAACTCGTCCTTCTTCGGACCGTGGTACTTGAGTCCAGGTGGTAGGTCCTCGTGGTAGACCCTTCCGTGGAATCCAGCTGGTTTCGGTCGGATGGAGCACGGCTCTGGTCGATGTTTAGGAATGACGATCGGCTTTTCGATGAGAGTCCTGCTCTGTGGCCAGCCGAGACGAAGGAGCGTGTAGTAGAGACGTTCCTCGAACTGGTCCTCTGGAGGGGCGAAGTGACGGCGGTCGTGGAAGGAGGGCTGGACGACATCATCCGGCTTCGACCATCTCTTCATATTTAGTTTTGGGGGGGGGGGGGAGGAGGTGTGTTTATGTACGAAATATGGCTCCCAAAAAGCGGAAACTTTATTAAGAATGTATAAAACGTTAGGAATGCAGCTGAGGATCAGATCGTATGGTGTTATTAACCATCTCAAAGAGGGTTGGTTCTATGGCCAGACACGCCGCAGTATGGTGTTAGTGATGTTGATCCTGGCTGTCTGGCTTTTACCCACCTCTTCGAGATGGCTCCTCCTGTAAGAATGTATAAAAAGTTAAGAGTTAGAATTAGGCCTTGTTATATGCAGTATCGATAACAGCATTATAATAACACATAATATTGCTAATGATAATAATTAAGTTAAACTTATTTCTCAATGAAATTTATTGCTCCCAAACAGTGGCGGATGCAGAAAGTTTGGAAGCAGAAGGCAAAATTTTTTAGTCTTTGTTCTTTCCCCCCCAAAATCTGATGTCCTTTGTTTGTTTTTTGTGCTTTTTATTCATAAAGTACTTTTGCTTATTTTCAGAATGTATGAATTGAAAGCCTCAATTGCTGATGGGGGCGTGGGAACTGGTCCTCTGGGGGGCGAAGTGACGGCGGTCGTGAAAGGAGGGCTGGACGACCCCTATGCAGAGTGGGTTTTAGCAAAAATGTTTGGAGATTATGGACATGTTCTTATGTCTACGAGGGTGGCTGATGGGAAATTACATCATGTAAGTTGAGTGAATGTAGAGTAATGATCTGTGCAAATCTCTAAATGGGTGGACATGGCTGGATTGCCCCCTAGATCCGTCAATGCACCAAGAAATTCATGTAGCAAAGTTCAGGAAGCTGAATTCATGGAAACGATGAACACCACACTGATAGGACCCCTATGCAGAGTGGGTTTTAGCAAAAATGTTTGGAGATTATGGACATGTTCTTATGTCTACGAGGGTGGCTGATGGGAAATTACATCATGTAAGTTGAGTGAATGTAGAACTCTGAGACAGAGTATCTCTGCCCAGCCCGGTGCAGAGAGTAAAATCATAGTTATAAAGATACAAGTATACAAATTAATTTAACTATTATGTTTAAAAGGTTTTTAGACTAGGAAACATTTTTTATAATAATAATAATTTTGATATTGTGTCTGGACTGGTTGACAAATGCATTGCAAAATGGGAACATCCTCTTCTTTGCTGGGACTTTACCACTGGTTATTAACATACAGTAGAATTCATAATCATTATCAATAAAAAAATAATGTATGTATGTATGTATATGGACATTTACATAGCACCTTACAATAACCTCACAAAGGTTCCATGCAGCCAGCATCAGCATAATAATAATTGTTATCTCCTTCAAAGAATCTCGGTAGCACACCAACGGAGGAACGCCATCTGCTTCTCTTCCACATTGCCTTTGTAACAATGCTATGATAATCCAACTGTTTTATAATAATAATAATAATAAAAATAATAATTTCTGTTTTTAGTTTAGTTTTAAGCTTGTGTGATCTTTTAATAAATGTGAAAATCATAATAAATAAATAAATAATAACAATAATAATAATAATAATAATAATAATAATTGCAAGACAGATATATCTTGTATACATAAAATAATTTAAAAGGATGCATATACATAGTTTTCTAAGGTTCATTAGGCCTATAATCAGTGCTTAAGTGTTATTCATATGCACTAATTCAAAACTTACACTTTGAGTTTGGTCCAACGTCGATCTGAAACTCGGATCCAGATCTTACGGAGTCGTTGAGACCGACCAGGTCGCCAGTGAATGCGACCAGCATAATGCCAGAATCTCGGCATTGCACAGATGCTCGTATCAACTCATTTGCCTGCAACTTGCTGTCTGTGTTGTGAGAATATTGGGGCGAGAATATGCTCGCGTGAGTCACGATCACCATCGACGGTGCCTTCAGTTTCGCCTAGGATTAATAAAATATTTTTTGTCATACCAGAGAGACAGACAGACAGACAGAGACAAGAGAAATGTATCGATCTTAGTTCATAATATTATTAGTATCATACTACTATGGTACCAGCGTATAATGCACAAGCAATCAACTGACCTCTTACTAAAACTAAACCTTCATCATTTTTTTATGCTTATGAAATCTCAGGTCTAACTACATCAATAATTATTATTGCTCAGTCATTTTTGCACCATGATTATTTTATTGTGCTTCCAATCAGTGGTTCTCCCCAGTAGGACCTAAACACTTTGTGCTTTGTCGATTTACACCATTTCATATAAAAGTCCTGGGCACGACGTTAAACTGCATCCATCCTCCGCCACAGGGAACCAACAACGTCCCTGTGCCGGTCCTAAGCCCGGACAAAGGAGGGAGGTTTGCCAGATGGGTGGCGATACACTGGCAGGAAAAGACCAAGACGATTGAAATCCGCAAAAACCACGACACAAGTGACAGAGCGGCCCAGATGCTTTAAGATGTCATGATGTGGAGCAGACTTGCACAGGCCGGTCAGGACAGACCGGTGGAGAGAGCCGAAGGAGAGAGCATACGTGGGCCACATACGGGCATTGACCCAGGTTGTCCCTCGTACCTCTCTCCCAATATTCTCTTCAATCGGACAAGGTTGTCTAGCGGCTCCAAGATGTTAATGGTATGGAGCGGACCTGCTGACCGGACCGGTTGAAGCTGGGCAGCATGACGCGAGACAGACTCAGACAGAGAGTGGCGTCGGACTCTTACGGGTATTGGGCCCAATGATGTTGATGATGATGATGATGATATAAAACAAACCCACCACAGATCACGACCAAGTGTAGGCTACAATGGACCAAGACTGGAGTTTTAACACCAATATCACTATTCCAAGATCCAGTCACAACTGACAATACCTACACCATTAAAATCTAGCAGTTTAAAGTTAGGTTGTCGTAGGACTATATGTCCAATCAGCATCGACAATACTAATCTACAACTTTAATTAACTAACAGTAAACCTACTCAATTGCTCAAATGGTCCCTCCTCATTTCTCAAACACGTGGTATCAATGCTGGACTAGAACATGATCATCATGACGATGATTAGCCTATCTTAACACCAAATACAAAACAACACGTGTGTATAATGGTTTCTCACCACAATTTTTATAAACTCTGAAACGGACTTACTGCCGTAACGGCCAGCGCCAAAGTCTCGGCAGAAGTCTTATCTTCACCTCCGTCGACTTCCCATACTCTTTGCTCTCCGAATGATGTCTTCACCTTATCAGATATTTTCTGGCTTACGCCAGCATGCTTTCCTATATAAAGGTACAACAAAGCACTCTCGATTATAGCTCGCTTGGCTACATCGGTAAGGTCGATGGCCGCGCGTCTGCTCGCTACTGTTTAAAAGAGAGCGTGAGGGCCGTGGTTCGATTCCCGATGGTGGCTATTTGAGAGATTCAAAATCTCGGGTTAGCACGGTCCGTCCACGGGGACCTAAATGGCGTGGCGACACTAATCATCTTCGATATGGCTGTGTCGTCAAACATGTAACAACTCTCGATTATAGAGATCCTGAGTGGCCGAGTGGGTTTGTAGCCCGCTCGCCACGCCGGTGACACGAAAAGGATTATCCCCCCTGAAAGCTATCCGGGGGGATGAATTAATCTATCCCCCCGGATGGAATTAAACGGTCTGGACTATCCGGAGGGATAGACCATTCTATCCCATTTTTTGAAAAATGTGCATAATTAAAAAACTTATACTCTAATCAAAATTTTAAGTGACTCTAATTGTTTTAAGTGGCCTAAGCAATGCTCAGAGAAAGGCAACTCGAATTTATTTAGTGTCTCCGAGTGTTTTTAAGTGTTTTAAAGTTTTAAGCGCTATAAAAAACAAAGCAAAACAAATTTTCTAGTCGAAATAAACATACCGTCATACCTGTTAGTGTCATTGTTCAAAACAAAGCAGATGAAAATTAATTTGCAAAAATAAAAGCACGCGGAAGTGGTTTTTTCGACTTTTCCTCATTTTGGGGGATACTATTAATACGGGGGATACTCTATTTCGTGACATCGGCGGCCCGGTTTCAATTCCCGGTCGGTCGGTTCATCAGAGATTAATTTCTCGGATCTTTACTGTGGGTGGCTCGGTCGCAATATAAACGTGGAGTGAGAGGTTGTACTCTGCCTCCGACACTAATCATCTTCGATATGAAACAGTGTCGTTAAGCCCGAAGTACACACACTCTCGATTAGGCCTGTAGCCTAGTCTAGTCATAGTAAGTTGTTACTTGTTAGCTAATGTCTAATCTAGGCATCTCCAGGTTGGAAGTTCCCCCCAGTGGCATAGAGAAGGGGGATTGGGAATTAAAACCCTCCATCGGTTTAGGAAAAAAACCCGATTTTTAAAGGTATTGCAAACAGAATAAAAGTTATGGCACTTTTAAGGAGGCCACTCAAAGTTTTTTGACAATTCAAAGACGTAACCCAGCAAAAAGTGGCAAAACATGAGTTTTAAAGTCTCATCTCAAAATAATTGTTATCAGATGGCCTTGATATTGCCATATGATCATTATTATTACTATTTAAAAAAGAAGCAGGGTACCAGCGTAGCTGCGCGTCAATGAGAAGTCACTTAGCAAGATGACAATCAAATTGGTAAATAAGGCATCTGTCTGATCAATCAACAGGTCCATCAAGAACTTTGCAAAGAGACTCAAAAGAAGTGTTGGCACTGGTGGTGGGCACATTGAACACAAGTTGTGAAGCACTACCAAGTTAATTTGATAACAGCTATTTGAGATGAGACTTAATAAAATCGCATTTTTGTTACTTTTTGTTGCGTTTCTTTTTTGAATCGTCAAAAACGATGGGTGGACTCACTAAAAGTGGTATACCTTTTGTTGTGTTTGAAATATTTTAATAAAATCTGGCCATCATGTGCAAATATGAATTGTCTTTAAACCTGTAAATATTCATTTCGAAATTCTTACTTCTGGCCAAGATATTAGCTAAAAACCTAATTTTTTTGCGTTTCGTTTTTGAATCGTCAAAAAACGGTGGGTAGTTTCACTAAAAGTGATATAACTTTTGTTCTGTTTGAAATGTTTTGTTGACATTTGAACCATTGTACGTAAATAAGAATTGCCTTTAAGACTGTAAAGTTTCGTTTAAAAATCCTATGTTTGGCCAGGATATGGACTAAAAACCGTAGGGGATTACTTTTTTGGGCGCACCCTGTAGGCCTATATATACTTTGTTAAAGCTTTACATAAAATTCAGTTCATTGCTATTCTGAATAATGATAATCATGTAAATCAATGTCTAAAACTTCACGTATAGGGGTCTAAATGTCCTATAGAGTTGAACGTGAAATTGTTTTGTGAGCTAGGCCTACGCAGCTGAAGCTAATCCTAGACCCAGATAGCCTAATAATTAGCGCAAAGTAGATCAATCTAGTCTTGCTGACAGTAGGCCTAAGCCAAGTTCTCTAAACATTTGGAAAATTTTAGTGTGATATCAGGCATTAGAGATAATAATACTATGAAAAACAACTTGGCTTACGTTTTTGAAACACGGTTTAGCTGTAACAGAGTCCCTATAAAAGCATGCTTTGTTATAATAATTATCTGTAATGTAAGTGTACTATAGTATACCTTCTTGTAAGAGGAAGAGGTACGATGAGTCTGGATGAAAAAGTTTGTTTGCGAAGCGGCAGTTGGCTTCGAACTGCTTATACAGCTGCGTGACTCTTGACACCACCTTTGGATCAACAAAATAAGGCTCTCATTGAAGTGTAAAATTTGACCTATTTTCAGTGTGTTAGTTTCAACTTTCAAGACGTTTCAGCAACACAAATTTGTCGATCTTTCGGCAATAATGACTCATCGCATTAGACTTTTAGTAAGGCCTATAATAATAATAATGAGATCCCGTCTAGCTAGCCCGAAGGGCTAGCCAATGGGGATGAAGTGTTAGCGACTTCATTTTCAAAACCTCGGCATATTCACGAGGGCGGTGGCCAATCCACTCCCTCACCACCTCATTATCCACTGACCGTGAGGTCAGTGTACTCATCATAGCTGAGTCGGCTATGGGGGGGAACAGAAATCTCGTGACAAATTTCTACCCCGGCGGGGATTTGAACCCCCCGACCTCTCGGTCTACAGTCCAGCGCGGTAATCACTGTAGTATCGAACACCCGCTTTGTAAGGCCTATATATATATATATATATATATATATATATATATATATATATATATATATATATATATATATATTTAATTACTAGCTTACCCGGCCACGCGTTGCTGTGGCGGAAAAGCCATCCCCCTCCCCCTCCCCCTCCCCTCCCCCTCCCCCTCCCCTCCCCCTCCCCCTCCCCCTCCCCTCCCCCTCCTTTCCTCCGTCACACCGTCCAAGGCCGCTTTCGGAAATTAATAAGCGAGTCACTTATGACGTCACAGCCCGCGACCTCATTCATGTTTGGTCTGTTTGGGAACAACGCGTTTATGAAATATGGCAGCCGTGGTGTTTTGTTGAATTTGCAAATGGCGGTCAAACGGATTGCAAAGTTCACTTGTTGTGGGAAAGGTTGCGTTTTGCGGGGAAAAAAACATAATTGAACACGTACGGTTCTATGGGAATGGAAGGTGTTGTAAAATTTTCAAAACATTCGGTGCGTAACTTTGGGCGTGATTGTGTACCGCACTATTGGAAAGTTTCATTTTTATTTATATAGATATATCAGTGGCGGCGCCAGGATTTCAATTTTTGGAGGCAAAATTACTGCAAAATTTTCCTTTTTTACCTGCTAAAATTTCTGCCGACTTTTTTTAGTCATCTGGTCGAAATCTTGTAAAACAATTCCATTTTTATCGCAAAAAATTTCTGATGACCTTTTTTAGTCATCAGTTTCAATTTGGGGAGGGGGGGGCTGAACGCCTCAATTTGTCATTTTTACATGGGAAAAAAATTGATCGCCTATTTTTCTGAAGGGGGGCTTAGCCCCCTAATAGCCTCCCTGCTGCCGCTACTTATATATAAAATATATATATATATATAATATCGGCGCGCCTTAACGGCTCCAGGACAATTCGGAGCCCGACAATTCGGAACGGCCAAGAATTTTTCTCACCAATCTGACATCAACAATTTATTGATGCAGAAATTATTTTCATCAATCCAGTTTCAATTTGAGCAACAATTGCCTCCATAAATTAATTTCAATTTACACCCCACCCCCAATTTAAGCAACAATGTTTTCAGCAATCCAATTCTATATTAAAACGAAATATTTTCATAGGCCTACAATCAAACTTTTATTTAAGCAGCAATACTTGTGTCCAACTTGTTACTTTTACTTAAGCAAAACATTCGACGTCAATCCGCTCCGAATTGTCCTCTCAGAGGTGTCCATCCCGAATTGATTACCTCCGAATTGTCCGGATGCCCGCGCAAGAAGTCAATAAATCATCCCATTGATCCCAAGCGGAGCTGCAGCTCTTGAAATGTTAGCAACTGTGCTGTGTTAGTAGTACCGTGTTACAGCAAGTGATTATTCAAACGGCAAAAGCAGTGCATTCGTTACTATTCAAACTCTAACTGTTATTGTGTAAGGACATTGATCAAGGAGCAGTCCATATATTACGTAGGCACGGCGGGGAGGGGAGGGGTCAGTGACGGATCCAGAAAGTTTATTAGGACCCAAACTAAGGTATGGGTGAAGGACGATCAGTCTTCGGCCGGTCGTCGAGGTGCACAGTACCGACAGGAGGAGTTTGGGCCTTTGGCGGAGGGGATGTGCCCATTCTCCAACCAGAATTTGTTTAAATTTTCATATTGTAGCAAGTATAATCTGTCATCATAGCAAAATTACTCTACTCATGGGCGGAAACATAGGGGGGGACAGGGGGGACGTTCCCCCCAATAAAAGTGTTGGGGAACGGCCCATGCATTGGTCCCCCCAATCAATGAGCGTGATGACTAAAAAAAGGGCATACAATTATTTGATGCCGGTGAAAATAGAAAATAGACATATTTAAGACTTTGGCGGTTAAAATATAAAATTTTCCAACTTTTTGGTCGAATGGCTGAAAAAAGTCATCAACATTTTTTGTCGGCGAAAATAGAATTTTTTTTTACTTTTTGGCCAAATGACTAAACAAAGGTCATCAACTTTTTGGCGGTGAAAATTGAAAATTTGCTTGACTTTTCGACCAGATGACAAAAAATCTCGCGTCTTTCCTTCGGCCACACTCGTTCTCCCCCCCCCCCCCCCCGAAGTCTCCGTCCAGGTTTCCGCCTATGGCTCTACTCAATTATCAGTGCCAATAAACGTGGTCTAAGACTTCAAAAAAGGAACTTACAATAGCAATAAGCTCGTATTGATTTTCCACATTGTAATGGCAGGGCCTTTTAACGTGCAGTTGTACACAAAATGTGCAGTTCTAAATGGGTTTGTGCAGTTGTAGAAGCAGTTCTGTACAGTTAAAACTAGCAAAAAGGTCATTGTCCTCAGATTGAAAGCAGTTTGCCGTGGAGGATGGGAAAGGAAAGGAGTTGTGCAGTTCTAAAACTTTCATAAACAGCCTTGTAGCCTAATGGTAGGCTACCATTTGAAGATGTCATCTTAACAAAAATATTCTATTATTTTAGTCCTGATAAAAAGAGTAATTAGATTAAGATTTCAAAAAATATAATCATAATTAAAATAATAAATTATTTATGCAATAAGTTCAGTAAATGCACAATACCTTCAATCAGAGACTCATGCAGCTTTTATAAATAGGCTAGGCCTACATGAAGCTTCTTTTGCCGGATTTGAACAATATAGAGCTAAAACGAGTATGCAGAAGGGTATGGTAGATGAGTGCATGTGATCTTAATGCTCTGAATAAGCCAGCGAATGACCGAAAATTGAAAAAAGTAAACAGTTTACATTGTTCTTACCTGGCCTGGCGCCCAAAACGTTGCCATCCGACTGCAATGTAAAATAAGCAGATTTATTTAACTTTCTACTTTGATTCCCACCAACTGTATAATAGCCTAAAGTAGGCTAATGCAAGTGCAAATCCCACGCATGTGAACAGGGCCTAGGACAGGATTTGGAGGCCCAGGGCCACAACTAATTTTCGAGGCCTTCACATTCAGGAATCTACGTTGAAATTCTGGATTGCTATGAGATCCTGCTTCAGTGTCAACATGTCTCACAATATTTGAAGTGTTTAAAAGAAAATTATTTCAATTATCTGATTCATTGTAGTCTAAATTGTCAAATGCTGTACAATTACATTTTTTGGTTCAAAACTTCATTCTCTGTCACGTTTGTTACAGTCGTCAAAGTCTCTCGGAGGGTGTTTTGGGTTTGTGATGAATTTATTTCTCGAAGATCGTATCACCGTCATGCAGTCTGCTGAGCCTATTACTATTATCAGGATGTGCAAACAAATTTGATTTTTGTTGGCTTGCTTAAGCAGCTTCTCTTTTTCGAGCAAATTTCTTTCGTTTCTCATGTCCACTTTCAAATGATCTTATCATCGTTCTTTAAAAGAAAAAAATTAAAATAATATAAATAGCCTATATATATATATAAATAAATATATATATATATATATAATAGATTAATAGTTAGGGGAATATTTGCTATTTTTTCAGTAAAATTGACAATGTGGTCAATTTTGTCAAATTGACTGATATGATCAAAACTATTTTAACACGTTGACCGCGGTAACAATTAGGCCTATTGGCCAGGCGCGGCACATATAGGCCAAAATACTAAAAGTAATAAATTTGTTATTTGATGAGTTTGACATCCTTTTATTCAACGAATCAGAAAAGACTGTTCATTATATATGTGTTTGTCTTTGTGTCAAGCTGATTGCTACCTAGAAATCAAATTTAGTGTGAAATAGTTTGAAAAATCGTAATACACAAGGTGCAGCTCACGCGTGCACGGGCCGAAACTGTCCAATTATGTCGTATGCCTATCATCGCTTATTTCATAGTTACTATCCAAAGCTTAGTCATTATTATCAAAAGATTCATTGTCCTATTCGTAAAACATCTGCAAAGCATCTTGTAACCTGTTATTTTTCAAGTAATTCGGACTGATACATTGTTTTTACCGAAAGACGCTATAGTCACGCTATAGGAGCAAGATGGCTGACACAACAACAGACCAGGGTTGCCAGATTTCGGAAAAAATTTGTCGCGAGATTTTGACAAAAAGTCGCGAAAATCGCGAGGTCTTCGAGCTTTTCCATTTCAGTCGCGAAAATTTCTTCTGACGAATAAAAAAAAAAAAAAGGTCGCCAAATTTTTTGACGTCCTTTTTTAGTCTTTCGATTGAAATCTCGTGAAAAATACCCTTTTTTCGCTCAAAAACCCCAAAAGTCGCTCAAAAAACCCCAAAAGTCGCTCAAAAAACCCCCAAAATCGCTAAAAAACCGAAAAAGTCGCCCAAAAAAATCGCCGTCGCGACCGCGAGGCAATTCAAAAGTAGCCCAAAAAAGCGCGAGTCGCGAGGACGAAATTTTCAGTTGCGAGCGATTTCAAAAGTCGCCCAATTCGCGCTTTTCGCGACGACCTGGCAACCCTGCAACAGACGCCTTATTCGTTTGGTTTTTTCACTAGATACTACCAATAAATAGTCTTACCTACATTCGATAGATGGCAGAAGATGTCTTTTGTTACTAATAAGCTGTAGGAAATATTACCGATACGCTGAAGTGCTGAACTGCCTATAAGCGTCCCTCGCGTCTGAGATAGCCCATTGTGGGACGTGTATACACGTCCCTCGCGGCCAACGTGTTAATGTAGGCCTAGATTAAATATAAATTTCATAAGATACAAACAAACCACCGAATCGTGCACTCGTTAGCCTAGTTCCGCTCGAATTAGTCCAGCACCCCATTCATTTTCTACACTGTCCTTCCAAACTCTAAATCCTGGCTACACCACGATCTAAGAGACTAAGAAAGTAGTATATATATATATATATATATATATATATATATATATATACATACACATACACTAGCGTACCCGGCCACGCGTTGCTGTGGCTGAAAAGAGCATCCAACCATCCCTCCCTACCTCCATTCTCCCCTCCCCTCCCCTTCCCTCCCCTCCCCTCCCCTCCCCTCCCCTCCCCTTCCCTCCCCTCCCCTCCCATCCCCTCTCCTCCCCTCCCTGCATCCTCCATATCTCCCCTCCCTCTTCGTCCATCTCCCTCCCCTCCTTTCCTCTCTCACACCGTCCCTTCCCGACAGCGACGCGGATAGCGTCCTAAAACGCTTAAATAGCAAAAAGGCCGCAATCGAATGTGGTGAAATGCGCTTCATAAACGGAACACGCAAGTGAACCACCATTTGAAACGCGCCCGAATTGGAAGGCAAGGCTAATCGACGGGCGTATGTGTTGAAAACGATCGAATTTGCAAAGTTGCTTTTTTAAAAAAAAGATTGCGCTTTTTCCGAGAAAGCATTGTGCAAACCTGGAACGTTTTGGTATAGTTTTGAAAGCAATCGGTGAACAAAGTTCGGAGATCCTTGAAGCCGACACAAATGCGGTTACATTTTTATTTATATAGATGAATATATATATATATATATATATATATATATATATATATATATATATATATATTAGTTTAATGCTGTTGGGGCCACATGAAGGTGTATGAAAACTGTATGTAGTATTTATTTATTTATTTATTTATTGCCAAAGATATGAAAACAAAATTAAGAGAAAAAAACAACCGATGCAAAAAAGAAAAAATGCTGAGGTGTGCGTATCAGCAAAATACTCAATACAAGGCAAACAGATGAATTGCTTAGTAAGACCCGCTTAGCATTCAGTATATACACCGTGCGGCATAAAAAGGAAGCCCCTAGAAAAATCGTTATTATTTTAACAATTTTCAAACAATGTCAATGGAATTCAGGACAATTATAGCTAAGTAGCAAGCATTGTAAAAAATTTAAGTTTTTACAATTTACTGTCCACCTCTAGCTTCTACGCATGCGCGAAGTCGCTTGCGCCATTCACGCACCGCCGAGTCAATAATTCGCTGATCAAGATGGTTCCAAGCTTGCATGATTCGCTTACGAAGATCATCAATATCACGGACCTTTGTTTTGTACACCATTTCCTGCATGCATCCCCATATTTTATAATCGACAGGATTCAGGTCTGTGCTGTCAGGGGCCGTAATGTAGGAATTATGAAGTCAGGAGCTTCATTCGTCAGGAGTGCAGCCGCTTCTCGAACTCTGTGTGCTGGAAACCACCTTGCAGGAAAATGCAAAATTCAGAGAGTTCTCGAATTTCAGGTAGGCCTTCCATGAATAAAACGTCTCTGTATGCCTAGTATTGGCCGTGGATTTTTACCTCTGGTTCAACAAAGTGAATAGACGTGCGCCCCAGATAAGAAACACCGACCGACACCATCAGAGATTTGCTAAACGTCGGAGGTGTGCGTAAAAGGCTGACGGCTGCAATAGGCTATTTCTCTTTCGTGTTCAAACTGCTACATTTTGAGTATTGCTACGAAAAGCAACTGTTGATAATTTTTCGTCCGGGAACCAGATGAAATGCACTAGGCAGGCTGGGTACAGTGGGTAGCGACGCAACAAAAGGCGACTGCAAGCTTAGAACGATCTTGACCAGCAAATTATTGACTCGGCGGTGCGTGAATGGCGCAAGCGACTTCGCGCATGCGTAGAAGCTAAAGACGGACAGTAAATTGTAAAAACTTCAATTTGTTTCATTACTTGCTACTTAGTTATAATTTTCCTGAATTTCATTGACTTTGTTTGAAAACTGTTAAAATAATAACGATTTTTCTACGGGCTTCCTTTTTACGCCTCACGGTGTACGTCATTAAAAAGCCTGATTTCACTTCTCTTTTATAATAAA
Source organism: Lumbricus rubellus (assembly GCA_945859605.1). Lineage (NCBI taxonomy): Eukaryota > Metazoa > Annelida > Clitellata > Crassiclitellata > Lumbricidae > Lumbricus > Lumbricus rubellus. The sequence goes on from OX243820.1 coordinate 37,785,443, forward strand.
ACATTATTTAGGTTTGAGTGTTTGACTTACAACTTAGGCGTACGAGTAACGAGTTACGATAGAGTTTAGACTGTTGAGTGTTGACAACTTTTCAATTTTACAACTAATAACAGATTTACAGAAAAGTTTACAGTTTGCAATTATATAACATCAAAGATTTCGTCACGAAATAATTAGAATGTGTATAGCGCTACATTTCAAAGAATGACTCCTTAATTTCCCATCTCAATAAAGTATTAAAATTGGGAATTAGCCTACGGAAATAAGGAGTTATTTATTATATAGAACTCCGTAATTTCGAAATTCCGAGACACTTTATCAAATCAGGCCTGGGGCCAATTGGCCCCAGTCACAGTGGTCCCCCTGTCCTAGGCCCTGCATATGAATGAACTACTGACTTGGCTTTTGTGGGCGCTCTAGAAATTCCGAGTAGGCCTATACGATTACGATTAGGCCTACGATGCTACTTAAGTGCCAGGACGATACATAATGACATTGTAAACAAGCTTTTACAACAGTAGGCCTAACTATGGACTTAAATTTTCTCTTTGTCTGTACTGCCGTGCTAAGGAAAAAGACAGTAACTCAAGTTTTTCCGTTTCTGAGTTAGCACTTGTTTTCACATCCTGACAACATGTTCTATCATATCTGGAAGCAAGGAAACGGTATCGGTCCGGAAACATGGGGAAAAAACGGAAACGAAATTCACAGTAACTCAAATGAGGGGTCGTCGTGCTAAGCAAAAAAGCAGTAACTTGAGTTACTGTCTTCTTGCTTAGTATTCCATGTATATTTATCGCTGACCGAATGACATATTTTTCAATATCTCGGCTTCCACATCTCCTAGAATCGTCATATTTGTATCAAATCATACACAATCAAGGTCAAGGAGTCCAATAGGGTCATCTAAAAGTTTCCCAATGGGTCTGAATGGCGGCCATTTTCCAAAATGGCGTTCGAAATATAGATTTTTCAATTTCTCAGCTTCCAAATCACTTTGAATCGTCATTTTGGTGTCAAAACATACACATTCTGGGTCACCAATTCCAGTGGAGCCATCCAAATTTTCCCATTGGTCTCAATGGCGGCCATTTTCCAAAATGGCCGATTCAAAAAGAGGGAATTGTCAATATCTCTGCTTTCAGTTCACTTGGAATCATCATTTTGGTGTCAAAACATACACATTTAAGAGCGCGAATTCCAATAGACGATAAAAAAATTCCCAATTGTCTCAATGGCAGCCATTTTCCAGAATGGCGACCACAATTTGAATGTTTTAATATCTTAGATTTTAATTCACTTAGAATCGTCAAAATGGTATCTAAACATACATATTTATAGGCAAGTATTCCAATAGTGCCATGAAAATTTCCTCCACGGCCTCAATGGCAGCCATTTTCCAAACATACATATTTATAGGCAAGTATTCCAATAGTGCCATGAAAATTTCCTCCACGGCCTCAATGGCAGCCATTTTCCAAAATAACGGACCAAACAATTAAAATTGAAAATATCCTGTTTTTGTCGGCCATTTTGTAAAATGGCCGCCATTGAGGTAATGGCGAAAATCTATCATACCCCTATTGTAACCATGCCATATACATGTATTTTCAGACACCGAGACGATAATTATAAGTGAATTAAATGCTGAGAAATTTAAAAATCAATTTTGGTCCGCCATTTTGAAAATGGCCGCCATTGAGGCCGTGGGGAAATTTTTGATGGCACTATTGGATTCCTTGCCTACAAATGTGTATGTGTTGACACCAAGATGGCTTTTCTAAGTGAAATAGAAGCTGAGATATTTAAAAATATGTAAATCGGTCGGCTATTTTGGAAAATGGCTGCCATTGGGGCCGTAGGGAAAATCTGTGATGGTCCCATGGCCAGATATTTTTTGTAGGACATGTTCGTGGTATATACCAAATTTCATGCTTGTATCACAAAGAGAACAATAATTATTTTTCACTATCCCTATCTACCATTAGGATGAGTTACTGCTTTTTTGCTTAGCATCAAACCGATGTTCAATTCTACGATACTAAGCAAAAAAGCAGTAGGCCTATATCATTTTTATACAATTTTTACACAAAATTCACAAAAAAACAAGTTTAGTTCCAAAATTGAGTAGTTTCTAGGCCTATATAACTGCTTGCAAAAATTCAGAAAGATTCTAGCTTTATTTCTGGTTGAATTAAACCGATTTCTTCTTTATCGTTTTACGCAGAATCGTCTTTTTTGGTTACTGTCTTTTTGCTTAGCATGGCAATGTAGCCTATGTCTCCTCTGCCTTTCTCTGTTTGTCTATTCGTTCTGCACAGTTGATAGTGTATTTCAATTTTTCTCAGTGGTCTCTCAATCTCATTTAACTTCTGGACGGTGGGTTCGATTTGTGGCCTCGATTTGTTGCTTCCACTTGGCTTCACCACAGCCCGACTAGATTAGCTTCTCGCTTTACATGTAGGCTATGTCGGTCTCCAGCTGGACGGTTAGATAAGCCTAATGCTCATACCGGACCCCGATACTATAGTTTTTCCCTTAAAACTGTATCGGAATAATCTTGTATTATCGTTCGCACATACTAACGTCATCTTGCAAATTGACTTTGACTGTCATGATTCTAGACGAAAACACGTTAGGCCTAAAAGGAGTTCAGTATAGTTTGACAGGCGTCAGTAAAGTTACGAAGTAATTCAAGTGTCTTCACAAAAATACATAATATTATGTCACAAAATAATGAGAATAACTATTTAGGATAGATTAATCCAGGGCCGGCCTTAGCCGAAATGGCGCCCTAGGCAAGGGATCCATGTTGGCGCCCAGACAAAGCATAGGCCTACATTTGGCGCCCAGGGAATAGTATAGGCCTACATTTGGCGCCTTCAGATTCCACTCAATTGTTCAGTCCACGTCAGAATCTAAAGATGAATTAGCCAGAGCCGGCTATATTTGTAAACTTATACGCTCAACCGAGTAATTTATTATACTTTTTTTATTAGTACATTGATGGTTGGATAGCCTAATGTTCAATTTTGCGGAGAATTGTTGTAAGTTTTAAAAAAAACATTAGAATGCGCTTTTGTGGAAATTGTCTCTTGTTTTTTCTTACGACTTTGGGCACCCAATAACTTCTGACGCTTCATGGAATCATAAGGTTTGATATAGTTTAATTTTTAAGATCAAAAGATTAAAACCTAGGCCGTCAACAATAGGATGCGACTATAAATAACACAACAATTCTTCAGTAGGCCTAACTGCTATTGTCGTATTTAGTCGAAAGATGTCATTAGGCCTATGTCAGTATTAGCCCATAGACATCGGGTCTATACTAGCCTATAGCGGCTTATAGCCTATAATAAGAGATATACAAAGCACAGAGTAGGCCTACGGAATGCCGTTAAATCGAATTTTATTAGTCATTATAAATTTTATGTAGTTCTTGAAATTGAATTAGGCCTGACTGAACAGGTGCAACATGAAATCAATAATTATTTTAAATTCTTTCCATTTGCGAAATTCTTGAATTTAAAGGAATTTGCATGGTGTAAAACAAAATTAAAATCGCCGGTGCCGCGGCGCCCCTCCAAGACTGCGGCGCCCTATAGGCGACAGTTACTGCCTACTTTGTCTATAGCTAAGGCCGGTGTCGCGTGACAGAGTATCTCCCTAAAAGTCTCCCCCGGAAACTTTATTTCGAAATACACCGTGGTTCAAAAAAAACTAAGCCAAATTGTTTTGCATATATCTCTAATACCTGATGACATATCAAGCTAAATGTTTCCAAATATTTAGAGAAGTGGACCAAGAATATGATTCCAAAATTTGATGAGAGAAAGTTGAACGGATAAAAAGATATGAATATTTAAACTTCATATGCCAAAATTTCAGTTTACAAGCAATTTTCTGTTATATTCAATAAAATGTTTCCTTATTATCTCTAATGCCTGATGATTAATCATTCTAAACTTTTCCAGATATGTAGAGAATTGAAGTAACAATATGACCCCAACAGTGTGGTTTGATTATTTATTTAATTAAGATGCTCAAAATGTCTTACTCCTGCTTGCACGCAAGCCTGGAAGCGCTGGCGCCATGCATTGGGCAACAGCATCGTCGATAATTATCTTCTGGTCCAGGTCCAGTGTTTAATCTAGTCCCCGTCCTCTGGGGGGGGGGAGTTCAGGTTTCTGGGGGGGACAATTGAGCGTCCGAAGGACCCTCGTGAGGCGCGTAGCACCGAGACCGGGAGGGGGAGGGGTATGGGGAGGGGGTTGACCCTCCCCATCAGAAATTTTTGGAATTTCCACATTGCAATGGCAGCATTTTATGGTGTCTTCTTAACAAAATACCTGTACTTTTTCAGAGCCTCATCAGAAACGTTTTGAATTTCCACATTGCAATGGAAGCATTTTAAGGTGTCATCTTAACAAAAACCTGTAGGCCTACTTGTTCAGAGCCTCATGAGAAATATTTGGAATTTCCACATTGCAATGGCAGCATTTTATGGTGTCTTCTTAACAAAATACCTGTACTTTTTCAGAGCCTCATCAGAAACGTTTTGAATTTCCACATTGCAATGGCAGCATTTTATGGTGTCTTCTTAACAAAAACCTGTACTTTTTGAGAGCCTCACCAGACACTTTTGGAATTTCCACATTGCAATGGAAGCATTTTAAGGTGTCATCTTAACAAAAACCTGTACTTGTTCAGAGCCTCATGAGAAATTTGTGGAATTTCCACATTGCAATGGTGTCTTCTTAACAAAAACCTGTACTTTTTGAGAGCCTCACCAGAAACTTTTGGAATTTCCACATTGCAATGGCAGCATTTTAAGGTACCATCTTAACAAAATACCTGTACTTTTTCAGAACATTATCAGAAACTTTTTGAATTTCCACATTGCAATGGCAGCATTTCAAGGTGTCATCTTAACACTCATTTTAGCAGGATTGTGTCACATATTATAATAGTAAATATTTACTATAACCATATAATAGTAAATAATATTACGGTATATTATATTATAACAGTTAATGTAATGCGATGATGTAAGCAGCAGCTAAAACTATTATCATTTGGCCAAATTTTTCTGGAGGGATGTCATCTCTGTTTTTAGTTAGACAAAAATAGTGTTTATACAAACATATACAGTAAGTTATACTCATTGCAACATGATAGTATCATATATTATGTTAGTAAAATTAATAATGTCATTATTTATAATCCTAATTGTAATAGTAAATAATATCACCGTATATTATAACACTTCATGTAAAACAATGAAGAAAACAGTAAAAAAAACAATATCATTTTGTCAAATTTTTCTGGGGGGGGGAAATGTCAATCTTGGGGGGGAACTTCCCCCCCCCAGAGACGGCTAGATTAAACACTGGTCCAGGTCATCCCACACTTCCAACAAGCGTTGCTTCAGATCGTTTATATCATGGATTGTTGTCTAGTAGACTCGGTCTTGCATCACGCTCTACACTTTATAGTCGGCAGGATTCAAATCTGGGCTGTTCGGAGGCCATAATGTGGGAGAAATGAAGTCTGGCATCTCTCTTGTCAGCATTTCGATGCATGGTTTCCTAAGCTCTGTGGTCTGGGGCACTGTCCTGTTGAAAAACAAAGCAGCCTTCTGGGGCTAGATTTCTGATTACAGATAGAAGATGTTGTGACAGCAGAACGTCGCGATAATAGGTTCCACTAATTTTTTACTCCAGGATCAATGAAAACTAAAATGAGAACGACCAAGCGTCGAAACCGCAACGAACACCATAGTGATATTGCGGAAAACTGATATTTCGGGAGATGAAGTTGAAATAACCATGTCTTTCTATTCGTTCAAATTTGTGACATGATATTTTGGAATCCTACTCTTGGTTCAATTCGCTAAATTGTGGGAAAATTTTATTATGATTAATCATCAGACATTAGAGATGCAAGAAAAACAGTTTGGCTTACATTTCATTGAATCTAACCGAAAATTGCTTGTAAACTGCAATTTCGGTATATGAAGTTTAAATATTCATATCTTTTTATCCGTTCAACTTTATCTCATAAAATTTTGAAATTATATTCTTGGTCCAATTCTCTAAATATTTGGAAAATTTCAGCATGATATGTTATCAGGCATTGGAGATATTTGAAAAACAATTTGGCTTAGTTTTTTTTGAACCACGGTGTAGATTCTCCCCCGAAGGATCTGTTCTAGAATAAATTCGCCCCCGGAGACTATATTCTGAAATAAAGTCTCCGGGGGTAGAGAATATTTCCTCCGCCCACGAAACAAAGTCCCCCCCGTTGATCGTGAAATCGGCTAGAGTCACATAAAATTAATAGATGATCATATCAAACCGTTAGTTTACGTTGCTAACACGATAACACGTTATTTAACACGAACATATAATATTTTTACACCAGAAAAATGTTTTCCAAAACCGATTTTCAGCCAGAGGGAGACTCTGTTTGGGGGAGACTTTGTATCGGGGGAGACTTTATTTCTTGACACCGACCCTGGATTAATCATTTTTTCAACAATCTCTGTTGGCCTTTGGAGGTCGTGGGCCCGTGTGCCTTGCACACACTGCACACATGGTAGGCCAACTACATGTACACCACTGGTTTACAGCTAGACGTCTTAAGTATTACCTCGATTCCTGCATGCAGACCCAGCCAGCCACGATCGATGCTCCACCGAAATCCGTCAGTCGCGAGGTAACAGCAGCAGCGACGATCACGTGGTTCCGCTACCACCTGAATAGTCGATCGACTTCGAGGGGACCCCGAGAGGGGTGGACGAGAGAGATGGAGGGTGGAAGTACGGAGGGTGGAAGAGAGGGAGCGAGGGTGGAATTAAGCGCAACCTTCTTCTTCTTCCGATGCGGACCGTTCACTACGACCTCAACATGATGAGATAAGAGCCAAGCGTCGCCAGCGGTAGGCTTATAATTACATCTGATGAAATCGGTCGCTTAGCAACATCGCCATATTTGCAACGTCACTGATTATATACATGTATAAACACACACATTATTGAATCCGAAAATTTAGTACGGAGGGTGGAAGAAAGGGAGCGATAATTATATCATATATAATTATCAAATTTATTCATATATGTATATACATATACATATATATTCATGTAAATATATATATATATATATATATATATATATATATATATACCGTGAGTCAAAAAAGTAAGCCAAATTGTTTTTCATATACCTCTAATGTCTGATAACATATCACGCTAAAGTTTCCAAATATTTAGAGAATTGGACCAAGAATATGATTCCAAAATTTCATGAGATAAAAATGAACGGATAAAAATATATGAATCTTTAAACTTCACATGCCGAAATTGCCGTTTACAAGCAATTTTTTGTCAGAGTCAGTAAAATGTAAGTCAAACTTTTTCTCATATCTCTAATGCCTGATGATCAATCATTCTAAAATTTTCAAGATATGTAGATAATTGAACTAGCAATATGACCCCAACAGTACGATTTGATTATTTAATTAAATAAGATGCTCAAAATGTCATCCTTCAGCTTGCACGCAAGCCTTGAGGCGCAGGCGCCATTAGGCAACAGCATCGTCGATTATCCTCTGGTCCAGGCCATCCCACACTTCCAACAAGCGTTGCTTCAGATCGTTTATATAATGGATTGTTGTCTGGTAGACTCGGTCTTTCATTATGCAGTATGCACGCTCCACACTTTATATTCCGTAAAAATTTAATCCAGGATCACTGAAGACCAAAATTGGGAATTATCAGGCATCAAAACTGCAGCGAACACCATAACAGATTTGCTGAAAACTGAAATTTCGGAGATGAAGTTCAAATATTCATATCTTTCTATCCGTTCAAATTTGTTACATGATATTTTGGAATCCTATTCTAGGTTCAATTATCTGAATATCTGGAAAGTTTTAGTATGATTAATTAGCTGGCATTGGAGATATAATAAAAACAGTTTAGCTTACTTTTTATTGAATCTGACAAAAAATTGCTTGTAAACGGCAATTTCGGCATATGAAGTTTACAGATTCATATCTTTTTATCCGTTCAATTTTATCCCATGAAATTTTGGAATCATATTCTTCGTCCAATTCTCTAAATATTTGGAAAATTTTAGCGTGATATGTCATCAGGCATTAGAGATATATGAAAAACAATTTGGCTTACTTTTTTTGACTCACGGTGTATATATATATATATAGCAACATATATATGAGATTGGAAAATGTTTCAATTGGAAAATGTTTCAAGAGAAAAACCTTGTCGTTTCGAGGTTAAGAACATCGTATAGGCCTTTGAATCATATATATATATATATATATATATATATATATATATATATATATATATATATATATATATACATACATACATACATACATACATACATACATACATACATACATACATACATACATACATACATACATACATACATACATACATACATACATACATACATACATACATACATACATACATATATACTTACATCCTTGCTTATAGATATAGATCACCGTACCTTGCTTCAACCGCATCTTTACAGACCAATTTGCTTTCCGCCCTTCTGGATCCTCATCTGCTGCGCTTATCCATAACTCATGAACTCCAATCCATGCTTGTTTCTGAGCTCTATGTAAGACTCCTGTCCCTTGATTTTAGCAAGGCTTTCGACACTGTTAGACACAAGCACCTCGCCGATCAATTGGCATCACGGATTTTTTTTTATACAACTGGGTGCTTGCTCTCTTGCACGAGCGTCAGCACAGCACCAAATTTGGGGGTGATATCTCTCCGCTCTGTACCATAAATGCTAGTATTGTGCAAGGATCTGGCCTTGGACCTACTGATTTTGTCATAGCCATTTCTAGTCTCAAACCTAAATTCAGTTAAAACCGTCTTCCTAAATATGCCGATGACAGCTAGCTAGGCCTACTTGCTAATCCCAGCTTCTTGCATAGACACCACTCTTTCCTGAACTAGACCATATATGGGGCCGTCCATAAAGTACGTCACGCTATTTTTGACCATTTTTGACCCCTCCTGTCACAAACTGTCACACATGGCCTGACCCCCCCCCTAAAGTACGTCACACTTTCGAACAATTTTTTTAAAATTAACACCTCATTCAAACTTAATCTAAAACACACTTCACTATTAAACATAATTTACTAGCGCTCCTAGCGAGAGGAATCGTGAACAACGCATTCCGGAGATACGCATTTCATGCTATTTCGACATAAAACTAATTCAAATGTTTCAAAAAATTTAAATTTTTGGAAATTACTTTAAAAGCTAAAATTCTACTAAAAATATAAATTAAAAATAAATTAAAATAAATTAAAATACAAAATAATTGTGTGACGTCACACATGACCTGACCCCCCTGTCACAAACTGTCACACATGGCCTGACCCACCCCCCTTCGAGCGTGACATACTTTATGGACGGCCCCTATCACAGTGAGCACCCATTAGCAATCTAAAACTAAATCAAGCTAAGACCAGTGAAATGATCACCAGGCGACCTAGGTCTAAAGCTATATTGCTCTCCCTCCCCCATCTCGGGTATCGAGAGGGTCCAGCAGATGGTTATTTTGGGTGTCACCGTCTCTTATCGGATTGGCTTTGAGGCTCACATTGACAGAATATGCTGTAAAGCCAGGCAATCCATGTTTGCCCTACGTATTTTGGTCGCCCACGGCCTCCACGGTCAACGTCTGTTTGACGTTGTTAATTTAGAGCTACATGATTGTACTACCATATCGCAAGACTAGTGTAGGGGGGTAACAGTAGGCCTATGCCTCCCCTGTTTAGTGGGGATTTGCCAATGCCATGGAGCGTAAACGTCTTGATGGTCTTTTAAGAAAATTGACCCGTTCAAGCTTCCTTCCAAGTTCCAACCGATTTTCCAAGTTTTGACGCGCTGTGTTCGAGAGCTGATTCTGCTCTTTTCCGCTCTAAACCTAGCCACATTCTTCACGACCTACTCCCTTCTCAAAAGGTTACTCCTTACAATAGGCCTACTAGACCAAGGCCACATAATCTAACTCTTCCAAGAGTTGATTCTTTTGCCAAAAGAAGTTTTATTATGCGAATGTTATATAACCTTGCATAGATGTTTTTTATATTGTTATTTTTCCTCTGTAAACTACTGTGCGTTTGCTGGTGGTCAAATAAAGAATATTCTTACTTACTTACTTATTAAGAAAATCTGCGTTTATTTTTGAAACCTCAGTGGCAATACTGGTTGCAGACGAGGTCTAACTTTTCAATGGTCCGGTGAATTATGTGGGAATTTGTTGTACGCATTTTTTTCCTGTCAGTAAATTGGTCGCTAGGAGTTATTACAAACGCTGTTAATAAGTTAGCATCCATAGCCGTTGGGGATGGGCTGCTTCGCCTCTGGAGAAAGTACAACGCGCCTCCTCCTCCTCCTCCTCCTCCTCCTCCTCCTTCTTCTTCTTCTGCTCCTTCTTCTTCTGCTCCTTCTCCTCCTCCTTCTTCTGCTCCTTCTCCTCCTCCTCCTCCTCCTTCTTCTGCTCCTTCTCCTCCTCCATCTTCTTCTCCAGCTATACCCTCGTCTGCTCTTCCGCCACAGATCATTGCAGACTATATTCCGCCTGCTAGGCAGAGGAAGCTTGATAAACCAATCACGGTTCATGACCCGGTGAGTAAAGTCATTTTCTGCTAAGTTCGCGATCAGTAGCCTACGGCTAGGGGTTAGGCTAATTGACGGCCATAATTTTAGACAAAAATCAGAAAGATCATCGTTTCTTCGTCCCAATAAATTACAGCATCAAATTCTTTAGTGTGTAGGCCTACACGGTTTTCCGAACCCCTATATGTGCCAAAAGAATCGGGGAAATTTCCAGAAATCAGAACAGTAGGACTTAGGTATATCATTACTCTAGTACACATTGCTGAGCTTGAAAATGAAACTGACATTTGCCCTATCTGCTATATTACAGGGCACTTAACTTGCAGTTGTTATTGTAAATATGCTTAAAGTTTGCCAAAAACGGTTTTTAAGTTTGAAAAAGTTCAGCTAAGTATTTTTGGCAAAACTCCGAACGGCGGTCCCAAATTATAAAATTGGTACTTATGGGTTATCTACCCCATAAGTACCATAAAATTAAAGAGATCGATAGGCTATCTCCGGAGAAGGCTTTAAACATGATGTGTGGTGGAATAGAAGGTGAACTGATGAAAACCCTCTGATTGATGCACGCTTGATAAAAGAAAGCTGGATAAATGGCATTCCAGCTGAAATATGGAAGCTGGATGCATGCTGAAATACATCACTGAAATACATCACTGAAATCAACAATCTAGTTTCCATTTCTCAAGTTTAATTTTCGTCAATCCAGTTTCTATTTCACCTATAAGGACCCTTCATCCAGCATCCATTTCGCAAGCGTTTTAATTAATCCATCTCATATTTAACTTATTATGTCCATCATCCAGGTTCTATTTCCCAACCGTTCAATTCATCAACCAGCTTCTATTTCAGATTTAAAAATTCCTTCATCCAGCTTATTTTTCACTTGCGTTTTTCATCAATCCACCGTTTCTTTGCGCCCATCCAATACACCGCACTATTACGACACATCATGTTTGTTTGTTTTTGTTTGTTTGTATGTGCACTTGTTATAGCGCCCCTTCAAGCTCTCTCTACTCAGAGGCGCTCCCGATGCAAAGCGGACACTGCATCGGAGTTTCACGCCGAAGCGCTGAGCAATTGTAAGTGAAGGACTTGCCCAAGGTCCTTACGCGGCGAGGTGGATTCGAACCTCGGACCTTCCGGCTCCAAGGCAACGACGCCACCACTAGACCACCGCGCCCCACACATGTTGATTTACTTAAAATAAAATGTTGTAATTTGGGACCGCCGTTCGGAGTTTTGCCGTATTTTTACTTTAGTTTAGTTATTTTCAAAAATAAGTTGCCAACTTTTAGTAAAACTTTTTTTCTTTAATTGAGAAAGAGTTAAAAGTGTAACTAAATAAAATAGGTTTAGTGCCATCATTGCTTTTTAATAGTGTATAGGACAAATATGTTGTAGGTATGTGTGCATGCATGTATAAATAGATACTCAGTTTTGTACTGCTTTTTTACTAGTTGCTATCTGTCAACCAGATTATTGAATAAACGACATTTACTTACCGTACCTATACGCATGTATGCTTAAACTTTTGTTAACGTCACCATCATTTTGATGAAACTTTACGAATAACGCTGTTGCTGACAGTTGAATGTAACTTCAGATGATCTAATTAAAATTGAAACATCTTCAAGAAATTTTATGCTTTTAGTACCTCTGAAAACAAAGAAACGTGAACAGTTCCCATTCTTTGGAATAACTCCCATACTTTAGAATAGTTTCTATCTTTTGGAACAGTTCCATTCCTTTTTTAAAATTCCCATCCTCTGGAACAGTTCCCTTCCTTTGTAACAGTTCCCTTCCTTTGTAACAGTTCCCTTCCTTTGTAACAGCTTACTTCCTTTGTAACAGTTCCCATCTTTGTAACAGTTCCCTTCCTTTTTTAAAATTCCCATCCTCTGGAACAGTCACTTTTTTTTAACAGTTTCCTTCCTTTGTAACAGTTCCCTTCCTTTGTAACAGTTTCCGTCCTTTGTGACAGTCCCCCTCCTTTTTTTAAATTTCCATCCTCTGGAACAGTCCCCTTCCTTTGTAACAGTTCCCTTCCTTTTTTTAAATTCCCATCCTCTGGAACAGTCACTTTCCTTTGTAACAGTTTCCTTCCTTTGTAACAGTTCCCTTCCTTTGTAACAGTTTCCGTCCTTTGTGACAGTCCCCCTCCTTTTTTAAAATTCCCATCCTCTGGAACAGTCCCCTTCCTTTGTGACAGTTCCCTTCCTTTGCAACAGTTTCCTTCCTTTTTTACAATTCCCATCCTCTGGAACAGTCACTTTCCTTTGTAACAGTTCCTTCCTTTGTAACGGTTCCCATCTTTTGTAACAGTTCCCTTCCTTTTTTACAATTCCCATCCTTTGGAACAGTTATCTTTTTTGTAAGAGTTTCCTTCCTTTATAACAGTTCCTATCCTTTGGAACAATTCCCTTTCTTTTGTGCAATTCCCATCCTGAACAACTCTTTTTTATGTAATAGCTTCCTTTCTTTGTAACAGTTCCCGTGATTTGGAGCCATTCAATTTTTTTTAACAGTTCCCATTCTTTGTAAAATTTCTCTTCCTTTGTAGAAGTTTTCTTCCTTTGTAACTATTTCCATTCTTTGAAACAGTTCCCTTCCTTTTTTACAATTTCCATCCCTTGGGATATTTCTCTTTTTTGTAGCACTTTCCTTCCTTTGTGCAGTTCCCATCCTTTGGAGCAGTTCCCTTTCTTTGTAGCAGCTCCCCTCTTTTGTAGAAGTTTTCTTCCTTTGTAACTATTTCCATTCTTTGAAACAGCTCTCTTCCTTTTTTACAATTTCTATTCGTTGGAACAGTTTCCTTCCTTTTTAGTTTTTACTATTCCGATGCTTTGGAACATTTGACTTTTTGGCAGAACTTCTCCTTCCTTTGTAATGGGTCCCATCATTTGTAACAGCTCCCATCCAATTGGAACAGTCGTCTTTCTTTGGAATATTGTTTTCTTTCAATTGCACCCCTCTACTCAGATATGCTCCTGACAACAGCAAGGACGGTTCCACGACAACTGGTCCAACGACAACTGGTCCAACGACAACTCGTCCACCGAAATAAAAGCCGGATTAATGAGAAAACGCTTGAGAAATGGAAGCTGGATGAAGGTTTTTACAGGTGAAATAGAAGCTGGATTGATGAAAAAATGCTTAAGAAATGGAAGATGGATCAAGTTTTTTTCCTATCTGAAATAGAAGCTGGATGCATGTTGAGACACATGATGAAAATCGTCAATTCAGCTTCTATTTAAGCAAGAAAACCATTAGACTTTTTTTCATAAACCCAGCTCCTATTTCGTAAATAAAGAACTTTCATCCAGCTTCCATTTCTCAAGCGCTTTCTCGTTAATCCGGCTTCTATTTTGGTGGACCAGTTGTCGGTGGACCAGTTGTCGGTGGACGAGTTGTCGTTGGACGAGTTGTCGTGACACCAGCGAGGACACTGCACTGGAGTTTCACGCCAAAGCGCCAGAGCAATTTTGAGTGGTGGACTTGTTCAATGTCCCGTCGCGGCAACTTGAAGTGGATTTAACCTAGAACCCTTCATCTGCATGGCAATGGAACTCATCACTACACCACAGCACATCACAATAGTTCCCAGCCTTTGGACCAATTCCCATCATTTGTAATGCTCTGTCATTAGACAACAGTATTTCATAACTGCATAAGATAACAATGTTATTATTAATGATCGACAATTTTGATCGTAATGAATTAAACTTGTGGAAGTGTGTTTGCTTTCAGTGCATGTAAAGTTCTGTCGTTCTATCTTCACGATACATCGTTTGCGAGAGCTTTCATCCAGAACTCCACTGTTTGCATTGAGAATCTGAAGCAGTTGGCCAGTGAATGCAGTGCAGGTATGAAAACGAAAGAAGATTGAGGAGTCATGCTTTGATGGGTGCACAGTGCACATGAATGGCTGCACAGTGCACATGGGGCATTCTCTTATGAGCATTTGTAAAGTTGAATAAATTTTCCACAACATCAATTGCTTTTTAAAATTCTACTAATGGGCAACGTGCATAGTAATTGCTATACAACATTTTATTAATTGTTGAAAGCAATTCATACATTATTCCATAGCTTATAAAATTTTATAAATGTTATGTCTAATTAATATGGTGTGTTATGCAAATAAACTTGTCTCATTAACTTGAGACTGGTCTGTTTCGAATTGCTTCTCTGTCATAGACTGCCTCTATGTCTGTCTGTCTGTCTGTCTGTCTGTCTGTCTGTCTGTCTGTCTGTCTTTCTGTCTGTCTCTCTCTGTCTGGATGGATGGACTGATCTTCTCATAAAAACCGGATAAGCATTAAGCATCAGTTGTTCAGTGCTGTTTGAGGTGACTTTTCAACATTTTAGCAGTCACGCAATTTTTAATGTGTAAGACGAGAAGAAGCTGTGAGAACAGCTGTTGAAAACTGAATTTGATGTGACGTGTATGGTTTGTGTATTTGATTGAAGGCGAACGAATGCCGGTGACAGAGGTGAAGTGCGAGAAGCTACTTCTGCTGTACATCGATTGCGCCAAACCACCTCCACCACCGAGTAAAACCATCGCGAAACCGGTAAGACCACTTATGACGGTAACTGGTTGTATCTATAGTATAACAGATTATTGCATATGGGGTCACTGTATGGCATGATAAAGTGATAATGTCACTCCTGAATGTGGTTACAAGAGTGGTAATATTTTTAATGAGGGATGTTTGCCACTTTCAACCACTTGCTTGCAGTGTAAGAATTGTGGAAAAATAACGGGGGGGGGAGGGGGGCTGGACCATTATCCACTTGGAATCGGGGTGTGAAAAACAGACTTTAACATGGGGCTCTCAGAAAGACTGGGGGGTTGAAACCTCCAACCCCCCGGCAATTCTCACTCTGCTTGCATGTTCTGCTGACAAACAATGTGGGATCAGATAATCGGATGGTTCACTTATAATTATGTACACATACACAGACATACAGAAGAACACACACAGACAGATACAATAGTCCATGTGATCAACGAACCTGTACAAAGTAGTTTCAGTAAAATGATAAAAAAAATTCAATCAACAGATTGAACGCTAAAATTGCATATATGTTGAAAATAGTAAATTGTTACATCATAGAATGTAAGGTGGGCAAAGTGGTAAATGCACGCCAAGTTGCAAATGGTACAACAAACCATTTAAATGGTAAAATGTGACTTTAATGAAACTACTTGATATTGGGTGACTAAAATTCTGGGTGAAAAGTTTCCAGATTAGATTCATTTCTATTTTGATTAGATTTGATTGGGTGGATTGGATTATATTTGATTTGATTATATTTTATTTTATAGGATTTGATTTGATTACATATGCGATTTGTTTGCAGACGGCTCCTGAGATGTTTCCGTGTGAGAAATTTCCAGTTTCAGAGACGAAGATCTGTACAGACGTACATTTCACGTCGATGTCTTTCCTCGTCATCTCATGTCGATCCAATCCAAAGGCAATCAAGAAAGAGTTAGTGTCACAATTATTCCTTTGTCTTTGATACTTTAATTATTCCTTTGTCTTTGATGCTTCAATTATTCCTTTGTCTTTGATGCTTTAATTATTCCTTTGTCTTTGATGCTTCAATTATTCCTTTGTCCTTGACGCTTCAATTATCCCTTTGTCTTTGATGCTTCAATTAGAACTTTGTCTTTGATGCTTTAATTATTTTGTTGTCTCTGATGCTTCAATTGTTTCTTTGTCTTTGATGCTTCAATTGTTCCTTTGTCTTTGATGCTTCAATTGCTACTGAACATAGGAATTTTATGATCTCGGCAGGGTAAAATATTTATTAGAAGCATTTTTATATATTAGGGCACTTTGGATTTATTAGGTGCACATTTATTTTGGGGGGGATTTTTATTTATTATGGCAGTTTCTATTTATTACAAGCATTTTCATTTATTAGGAGCATTTTTATTTATTAGGAGCATTTTCATTTATTAGGGCCGTTTTAATGTGACTCAATATCTTTGTACGGTGGTGTGTTGCAGATGCGCGTGCATTGACCGCAGTCAAGCTCAGCAGATGTCATCGCAGTGGACACTCGAGATGGACACGAGTCTTGTCCAGCTGGTCAACCACCTTTGCCACCGACTTTCCATCTCTCCATTCGCCATCCATCCTCACGAGATCTACGTGGAAGAGGGTGAAGCAAACGCCGTCAGATATCGTCTCCTACAAGGTATCAATACATTGATGACATATATCAATGGCTGATCAGTCTATGAATGCTTTTGTTGTAGCCTCTAAGGGGAGCTATATAATTGCTCCTCATAAATACCGTAAAGTAAAATCTATCTATGGCGCATAAGAGCCAATCCATTATATTGATGATGATGATAATTAATAATAATAATAATAATAATAATAATAATAATAATAATAATAATAATGGAGTGGCCTCCGGTCAAGATGGCAGCTTGTTTTTTGTCGTGAAGCTAAACTTGGTTTTAATCTCACTTTTTGCACTGTTGGAAGTTGCTTTTGTCGTTGATTTCACGATAGGTTTTCTTCTCCGGCACTATTGAGTAGACCGTGCAGTTATTTACACTTATGTCTCTATTTAGGGGCATCTAGCTAATAGTTCGAAGTTACCGACCAGACACGCCCCCTGTTTGGTTCCGAGGTGTCGCGTGTCGTTTAGGCGCGACGCTTGTTTACCGCGTTTGCTGTTGACTTTAAGGCTGGCATTCTTACAGGTATTTCTTTGAGTTGTATTTGGGACATATACACGCTGCACTGCTCGTTTGTTTTCGACGTTTGATAGTTTCCAGAGGTATTTCTTTCTTTGAATTCTATGAGTTTATTAGGCCATTCACGTTGCATTGTCTGTTTTGGGTCAGCTGTTTTCGACGTCTGAATGTCCGATAGATATTTATTACCCGAGTTGCACTAAACTTCTCGAGCGGTTTTCTCGATATTTAACCTTAATATAAAGTCTATGTGCGACCCAGAAAATGATAAGTTTCGTTTCTGGGTCAGCTTAAGATAAATGGATGGTCCGTCTGTGAGCGGGTCTCAATCTCAGACCTCCGTTTCACAGAAGGCTAGGGGTACTTGCAGCACTTGTGGGACCATCAGGCAGTTACACAACAAGGATGGAAAGGTCCATCTCCACGGCCCACGCCAGAATCCATGCCCGGGGTCTCACAAACCCCCTAGGGAAAGCACTGACACGGTCTCGGATGCTCGAAGTGCTCAGTCCGCAGATCCATCTTTTCCTCAGCCACCCAACCCTGCGGAGTTGGCAGAAGATGTGGACGGCCTTGGGTCGAGGGGAAGAATCCCCCATCCAGTGCTGAAAAACAGACTGCTCAAGGATGTTCCTAAGGCGGCTAGACCAGCAGTAGGCAGACTGCTGACATCGGTCATCAATAAGATCATTTCAGACCCTCTTAACCCCCTCCACTGGAAAATTCTGATCGCTTTTGGAGCTCTCATTTTAGAGCAGCCGGTTAGAGGCGGCAAACGTCACAACCTAACCTCAACTATTAAAGGTCGAGTCGAGAACTTCTCGACTATCTGGCCTCTCAAGATAGATGACTTGTTCGCACCAGACATGTCACACCCCAGGACTGCTGTCCAAAGTGTTCATAGGGTTGATGATCAGGAAATAATAGCGGCAGTGGTATCTTCTAAGCTGAAAGATGGTAATATAAAAGCAGCGATCAGAATCTTGTGTTCAGAGGATAAACCAGTCCCGAATAACCTCGACACTCTGGAAGAATTAAACTCCAAACACCCACACCATCCTTCTGACCGACCAATTATACCGATGGAAACCCCAGTGCCTCCATTTCAAACCACTGAGGAGGAAGTGCGTACACACATCCGTTCCTTTCCAGCAGGTTCATCTGGGGGACCCAACGGTCTTAGACACCAACATTTGCTCGATTTGACAAATTGCAAAGTAGCGGGCCCAGAACTGATCTCAGCTATCACAGCCCTTGCTAATTTGCTACTGGCTGGAATTTGCCCCAACGAAGTCCGTTCGACTCTTTTTGGTGGCACACTATTTGCCCTACGGAAAAAGTCCGGAGGACTACGACCTATTGTTATAGGTTATTGCTGGCGTAGGTTGAGTTCTAAGTGCGCTAACACTTTCGCACTCCCAAGAGTTTCAACCTTTTTCTCTCATAAACAAGTGGGTGTAGGCACTCCTGGAGGATGCGAAGCAGCTGTCCATACAGTTAGGCGCTTCATAAGCAAGATGGAAGAAGGCTCAATAGTTGTAAAACTTGATTTCTCTAATGCATTCAATAGCTTACAGAGACCGAATGTTGTCCTCAGTACTTGACACTCTACCTGAACTTCTACCATACTGTAATCTGGCTTATGCAGAAACTTCTGACCTAAAGTTCGGTCGTTTTTCTCTACGGTCCGAAGTGGGCCCGCAGCAAGGCGATCCCCTCGGTCCGCTGCTGTTTTGTCTCCCGCTGCAAGTGATATTACTGAACTTGTGCTCCTCTTTGGTTCTAGGTTATCTCGACGATGTTACGTTGGGTGGGGCGGCAGCCGGGGTGGCTGCCGACGTTGAGACTATCGAACGTGAGTGCATGGAACTGGGTTTATCCCTAAACCATGCGAAATGCGAAGTAATAACGCATTCCATCGACTCGCAGTTACCTGAACCGCTCAGTCGCTTTTCAGTCACTGCTCCAGAGAAGGCCGTTCTTCTTGGTGCTCCACTTTCCACGTTGGACGCACTCACGGCCTGTCTTGAAAAAAGATGCTCTGAGTTTTCTCTGGCCCTGTCCAGATTGGTAAGCGTCACTAAGCACGACGCTCTCATTCTACTGAGATGTTCACTCAGCTCCCCCAAGCTGATGCACATCCTCCGTTGTGGTCCTTGTTCGGACCATCCTCTTCTTGAACAATATGATTCTCTGTTGAGAACTGGTCTCTGTTCGATTTTGCATCTGTCGCTGACAGATGATCAATGGTTGCAGGCCACCCTCCCTGTTAAAGCTGGTGGTCTGGGTATCCGTAGGGTATCCTCGCTTGCGCTTCCTGCCTTTTTGGCCTCCGCTGCGGGTACCCTCGCCCTCCAGACCTCCATGCTGAGCAATGTGAACATGGAAACAGACCCACATTTTTCTACCTCATTTGAACATTGGTGCTTAAAATATCCTACACACCGTACTGATGGAGAACTTTCTCACAGGCAGTCCTTCTGGGATAAACCGGTTATTGCAGAATCAATAGCCGAGCTTGACCACTTTCACACCAGTGATTACCACCAAGCACGTTTGAAAGCAGTCTCAGCACCTCATGAAGGCGACTGGCTGTTTGCCTTACCAATAAGTACATGCGGTCTCAGGCTGGATGACGAGGCGGTTAGGATAGCGGTGGGCCTCCGTCTAGGAACCGTCATTTGTCACCCACACAGCTGCCCGTGTGGCACTCTTGTGACCGCTGAAGGATCGCACGACCTCTCGTGCCGTCTTGGTCCTGGTCGTCAGGCCCGACATGCGGTCCTGAATGACCTAATCTGCAGGGGCCTTGTTCAGGCGGGCATTCCGGCAGTTAAGGAACCACCTGGTTTGTCAAGGTCGGATGGCAAAAGGCCAGACGGCCAGGCACGGCCTTACATTGATTCCCTGGCGCTCAGGTCGTTGTTTTACCTGGGACGTCACAGTGGCAGACACTGTGGCTACCTCTTATCTAGCCACAACCTCCATTCGGATGGGTGGCGCTGCGGAACTGGCTGAAGCCAGAAAAAATACAAAATATGCACATCTAATGCAAGCCTACCACTTTGTCCCATTGGCTTTTGAAACAATGGGGCCAATTAACGCCAAGGGACAGGGATTTCTCGCCGACCTGGGTCGTCTCTTAAGCCAAATTTCAGGCGACGCAAGAGAAACAAGCTTCTTGTTTCAGCGCCTGCATGTCTGTAACCATTCAGCGTTTTAACGCTGTTGCCTTTCACAGCACTTTTGTTCTTCCTGATCTTGACATGGATGGCCACTCCAGAGTTTAAATTTCTTATTAATATCTGACACCTGAGGGATCATAGATACCTCGGGTAAAAAAAATATAATAATAATAATCCGTTTATTTTTCAAACTGAGTATGAATACAATTTATCGTATGAACGGATGATAACAATTAAGTTATTACAGTAAGCTTAGTCTAAATTAACTATTGGCATCCATTCCATCACGTCCCACTACTCAGTTAATTAACGCTAACTGCTGAATGGAAGGTTGAGCGAGCCTTTTTTACATGACTTTTATGTGCCAACATATCTATAAGATGAGTCAACATAGACAGAGAAGCTACAAACGGTAGATTGCTCCATGTTAGCCACGCCACAGTGGACATTTCAAGACGAATATGATTTGAATGATTTTCTTCTTCTTCTCCTCAGAGGTTCCGGTTGAGAGCACCCGTCTGCGTTTTGCGTTGATCCAATCATTGAACGAAACGCTGTCGACCTTCTTCCTTCCGCTCGTTGACCTCCGACCTTCGCTCGGTCGACTACTTACGCTGAGCATTGCATCGCTCGTCTCCGACGCTAGTGGACTCGTCTTCTACGACACGACGATGGAATTCGTCAACGAGATCCTCAACAGCACGGCGCTGCGCAAGGCCGATCAACCGGCTCCAGAAGTCGTTCTTAATCCACTGGATAGCATCCAACTGCAATGTGAGATGTGATGATCTTTTCTTCTGTGTATTGTGTTCTAATGCAGATGAAGGATGATTTGATTTGATTAAGGAGATTTGGTTGGGATAGTGTTGTGTCTGTTGTGCTAATCCAATCTAATGTAATCTACTCTTATCTGGTGATTTGTTTAGAGCCAATGGTGTAGTGCTTTGGTTATTATTATTGTTGTTTTTTGTTAGTACATATATATGATTATTACTAGCTGTACCCAGCCACGCGTTGCTGTGGCAGAAAAGACCTCCCCTCCCCCTCCCCCTCCCCCTCTCCTTCCCTCTCCCCTCCCCTCCCCCTCCCCCTCCCCTCCCTCTTCCCCTTCTCCCTCTCCCCCGCGCCTCCGCCTCCCCACCTCTTTCCCTCCGCCTCCCCACTCCTTCCCCTTCACGTCCACCTTTTCCTCCCCCTCCGCTCCCTCCCCACCCTCTTCGTCTCGCTCCCTCCGCTCCTTTCCTCCATCACACCGTCCATTCCTGACATCGGAAAGAGCCCAATAATGATTAAAGGCCGCTTTCTCGCTTATGACGTCACAGCACGCAACCTCATTCATGTTTCGTCTGCTGTGTTTCGAGTGAAGACGATTCTGAAATTTTGCAAGCGTGCCGTTTGGTTGAATTTGCAAATGGCGGTCGAACGTATTGCAAAGTTGACTTTTTGTGGAAAAGATTGCGTTTTTTCTGGGAAGAAAAATCTTAAGACACGGTGCTATTGGAATGGAAGGTTTTGGTAAATTTTCAAAACTATCGATGCGTAACTTTGGGCGTGATTGTAACAGGAACTATTGGAAAGTTTCATTTTTATTTATATAGATTAATAATAATAATATTACTATTGTTATTTTTATTATTGAAGGGCTACCCCTTTTCCAAATCGGGCATCGGGTTAGGGTTAGTGAATATTATCATTAGTTTCATTATTATTACAGTTGCTTTAATGTTCAAGTGTTGAAATACTTGGTTTGCATTTATGGGTCGACCTGCCCTGTGCACTGTGCAGCCCTGACAAGGTGCTCTGGTAGACATTGACATTAATTATTATTATCATTATTATTGTCATCATCGACTCATCGTCATCTTCATCATCATCGTCATTATTGTTGTTGTTGTTGTTGTTATTATTATTATTATGATTATTATTATTATTATTATTATTATTATTATTATTATTATTATTATTATTATTATTATTATTATTATAATAAAATGAGATGAAATATTCACTGAGTCTCCCACCATTGACAGCCATGGTGGAAGATATAAATCAGATGTCGACCAGTCAGTTGCTTCAGCTGTTGCATCAAAACTAGAAGATGTCAACATCAGAGCGGCCATCAGGATTCTATGCTCTAGCGACAAACCCGTTGCGGCTGACCAAGACACCTTAACGGAGCTACGATCAAAACACCCTTCGCCTCCAATCGACCGGCCTCTCATCACGGCAAAACACACGGTGGCGCCCTTTCAGACAACAGAAGATGAGGTGCTCGGTCGGATCCGCTCTTTTCCGCAGGGTTCTTCGGGCGGACCAGACGGTCTTCGACCCCAGCATCTTTCAGACCTCGTGAATGGCACTGAAGTCGGATCAGAGCTGATCCCCGCCATCACCGGTCTGGTCAACCTTCTTCTGAAAGGCGAATGCCCTGAACTCATTAGACCCTTACTCTTCGGAGTAACTCTCATGGCTCTCCGAAAAGCATCCGGAGGTTTGCGCCCGATTGTGATAGGCTATTGCTGGCGCAGGCTCGCATCCAAATGTGCAAACACCTACGCTGTCTCATCGGCAAATGACTATCTTGCACCGAGGCAAGTGGGAGTTGGCGTTCCGGGTAGAGCAGAGGCGGCGGTTCACGCGGCGAGACGTTTTCTGGAATCAATGCCAACAGGGTCCATTTTGGTAAAGCTGGACTTTAAGAATGCGTTCAATAGTCTTTACAGAGACAGGATGCTCTCTGCAATAGATGATGTCCTCCCGGAACTTGCTTCATTCTGTCACCTCGCTTACGCGGAACCTTCGCAGCTTCTGTTCGGTCAGTATAACATCTTATCTCAAGTCGGACCTCAACAAGGAGACCCGCTCGGTCCTTTACTCTTTTGCCTCCCACTACAGCCAATTCTACAGGATTTGTCATCACCGTTGATATTGGGATACATGGACGATGTTTCTCTCGGAGGTGAGGCAGCCACTGTGGCGGAAGACGTAAAACTACTGATGCAGCGATGTGACCAACTTGGACTACAACTTAACGAAGAAAAGTGTGAAATCATTTATCATCATGACATGGAGTACTCCGACAGTGTCTTCCGTAATTTCACCGTCACGACTCCACAGAGTGCCTGTTTGCTAGGTGCACCATTGTCGACCAGTGAAGCTTTGACGAAATGTCTGGAGAACAGATGCACGGAGCTGGAGTTGGCAATAAGCAGATTAGAGTACATTGCCAAACATGATGCTTTGACCCTCCTCAGATTCTCACTCAGCTCCCAGAGACTGGTGTACACATTAAGATGCTGCCCTTGTACAGGTCACGTTTTGTTGGACAGATTCGACGCAATTCTTCGAAACGGATTAAGTACAGTCTTCAACATCGCCTTATCGAACGACCAATGGCTTCAGGCCTCTTTGCCCGTTAAGCTTGGTGGACTCGGAATTCGTCGGGTGGCTTCGCTTGCACTCCCTGCCTTTCTGGCTTCTGCTGCAGGCACTCGTGATCTCCAATCCTCCATGCTGGGACTAAATCAGACTGACATCGACGTATGTGTGGAAGAGATGACACGACGTTGGTGCGAAGCGAGCGGCATCGCACCGCCAGACGAGAGCGAAGCCCACAAGCAGTCGCACTGGGACAGACCGCTTGTAATCAAGGTGGTCGATTCACTGCTCACCATCCACACTGACGCATACCATCGAGCACGCATTAAAGCTGTCGCTGCGCCTCACAGCGGCGACTGGTTGTTTGCGCTGCCAATTTCGTCGTGTGGTTTGAGGCTGGACGACGAAGCGGTGAGGATAGCTGTAAGCCTCCGCCTTGGAGTGGGTTTATGCGAGCCACACGCATGTCCTTGTGGGGCGGTGGTTACAGCGAATGGCTCCCACGGCCTGTCCTGTTGTCTCGGTCCGGGCAGGATCGCCAGACACGCCGTCCTGAACGACCTGATTAGTCGCAGTCTGACTCGTGCCGGCGTCCCCAACATTAAAGAGCCATCCGGTTTGCTGAGGTCGGACGGAAAGCGTCCCGATGGGATGACTCTAATTCCATGGAGCGGAGGCCGTAGTCTCGTTTGGGATGTCACAGTGACGGACATCGTGGCTCCATCTTACCTTAGCTCAACATTGGGCGCAGCTGGAGCGGCGGCTGAGCTGGCTGCCATCAGAAAGAATGCGAAGTACAGTGAACTGTCCAAAACCTACTTATTTGTGCCGCTGGCCTTCGAGACCCTAGGTCCAATCAACGAAAGCGGTCTTGTTTTCATCAAAGATCTTGGAAGACGTCTTTCCGAATTTTCAAGGGAGTCTAGAGAAACTTGCTATCTCTTCCAGCGTTTGTCGATTTCTATCCAGTGCTTTAATGCCGTGGCCTTCCGAGGCTCTTTCTGTCCAAACCCTGAAGACGAGGCCTGACAATTCCGGTCTAGTTGTTTTATAATAATAATAATAATATTAATACTAACTAAACTAAATAAAATTATTATTATTATTATAACAGAGATTATTATTATTATTTTAAAATTATTATTATTATTATTATTATAACTGTTATTCAACTAAATCTGGGTGGACAAAAGAACCGCGGAGGCCGCCGGAGGGCCATGGTATTAAATTGCTGGACGATGATTTATAAGCGCTGAAAGAGATAGCAAGTTTCTTTAGAGTCTCCGGAAAGTTGGGAAAGACGTCTTCCTAGATATTTGGTAAAATCAAGACCGTTTTCATTGATGGGCCCCAGGGTCTCGAAGGCCAGTGGTACATATAAGTGGGTTGTGGAGTGTGGACAGTTCACTGTACTTCGCATTCTTTCTGGTGACTGCCTGCTCATTAATATTATTATTATTATTATTATTTATTATTATTATCAAAAAACAAAAGGAGAGAACCCTTAAGGGACTACTGTCCCACTGTCAGGGTTTCCCAAATACAAGTGAAAGTAAACAGCAACAGGTTATACGAATAATAGAAAAGTATTAAAGTGAAATGTTACCTTAACTAGTTAACTAATTATTAATTATTATTATTATTATTTTGCACTCAGATTCTTAGGAATTAAAAAAGTGGTTTTTTCTATATTTTCCATCGAAGTACAGGGACTTAAACGCTAATTACTAAAATAGTATTTTATTACTAAACTATTGTATTTACGTACTTTATTGTCCATTGTTATTATTATTATTGACAATAGTTTTGTTATTATTACAGTTTACATTAGTATTATTACATTGTCAAATGACAGACATCTATTTATTGATGCTAAGCAGCACTGTGAAGAACTTTTTCAAGGTCATTGACTTTAGTTGATGAGGCTGGGAACGACTGTTGACATCGCATGAGGTTGTTGTATTGTTCGCTGTATTGTATTGATCAGATGAGCGAAGACGTGCGATGGAAACGTACGTGAGTCAGGCGCTGAAGCAGTTGTCCGTCATCTCGTCCACTCAACTGTGCGTTCCACTTGCGAAAAGAGGCGATCCAATGTACGCGTTCAACGTACGTTTCGTGGGAGAGGAAGTGCAGGGAACCAGTGAGTAGACCACTGCCATAGGAGGATTCATCACTGACATATCATGTCTGCTGACTGATATGGATTCTTAATCTGTTATTATCTTTTATCACTTGACTAGAATTCTTCTTCTTCAAAGTTCTTCTTTTCGAGAGATCTCTACTTATTTTTATGACTTTTTACTGACTTTGGGTGAATTTCAAAAGTAAGTAAATATAGAAAGATCGACATTTATTATTATTTTACTATTATTGCAATCCCATCTGAGGTCCATAGCGATCCCTCAGGAGTAAAAAAATTATGCTAGGAACTGTTACTTCTAATTATTATTATCACCCTTTGTGTTAAAAGGTATGCATTTTGGCCAATGTCCAACAATTTATAAGCAAATAAATTATATTAGCAAAGATTAAATGAATGAAAATTAAGTCAACGAGTTAAATAAAATAAATAATTACTGATTGAATGATTAAATTCGATTACTTAATAAATTTTGTTTATGAAAATTGAATTAATAATCAGAATGAAATAAGTAATAATTGAGCAAATGATTGAATGAATATCTGTTGCATTTCTTGGTTGGTAACATGTTGGTTGTATGTAACATGTTGGTTGTATGTAACATGTTGGTTGTATGTAACGTTGGTTGTTTATAACATGTTGGTTGTATGTAACATGTTGGTTGTATGTAACATGTTGGTTGTATGTAACACGTTGGTTGTATGTAACACGTTGGTTGTATGTAACACGGTGGTTGTATGTAACACGGTGGTTGTATGTAACATGTTGGTTGTATGTAACATGTTGGTTGTTTGTAACATGTTGGTTGTTTGTAACATGTTTTTTGTACGTAACATGTTGGTTGTACGTAACATGTTGGTTGTATGTAACATGTTGGTTGTATGTCGTGTGTGTGTCGTGTGTGTGTGACTTCAAAGGTGGATCCTTTCGTCATTTCCTGTGGCATGTGGCGAAGGAGTTGGAGCATGGAAATCTCAACGTTCTCACTCCATCGCCGTCCAATCTCGGATACAAGAGCTGCGGAAAGTATCTTCTCTCGTCCGATCCTCTCACCTTCTCAGAGGAGAAGATTCTCCAGTTCTGTGGTCAGGTGAGGAAGAGTGATGCGATTTCGTCTTTCATCCAAAGGTTTTATACATTTTTGTAATTGATGTAGTTATGATGTAGTTATGTCTGAAATTTTCATACAGTGTTCGAGGGGATGTGATGGCGGCGGCGATGGTAGGGTTAATGGGTAGGTTAGTTTGTGGGTATTGAGTTGATGGGTTTGGGTGGAGGACTGGAGGTGGGATTTGGGTTTGGGTTGGTGGGTCGGTTTTGGAAGGGTGGTTTTTTGGTGGGTGGTTTTGAGTTGATAGGTGAGATTTCAGTTTGGGTTGGTCGTTATTAAATTGGTAGTTTTGGGTGGATGGGTGGTATTTAGGTGGATGGGTGGCATTTTGGTGGGTAGCATCGGTGGTGGTAAGTGGTCGGCGATAGTGGTGAATAGGATGATATTGAAGCAAAAGATGTAAGAAATTGCGATGATATTGGGTTACTGTGCAAATGCTGGAACTGTTGTCAATTCTTTGATCTCTTAGACTCCATCTTGTTTTCTTGTTTACCCACCACAGCTGCTTGGAGTGGCCATTCGAGCTGGAATCCCCTTTGGCCTTGACCTTGCAACAGTCTTTTGGAAGAACCTCGTCCGCATTGACCTTGACCCAGTCACTGACCTTAAGGATGCTGACCCCGTGACCTACAGCTACATTAAGAAGATTGAAATGGTGAGTAGGACACAACTGCTTGCTGTCATCTTTGACTGATGGGCAAATAAATTAACCACTTGTTGACCAGCATTTGGAGCTGTGGAACTTTTTCCACCTCTAGTAAGAACCACCTATGACTTACGCCCTAGATCGCATCCATTTGTTCAGCCAGTAAAGGACATTAAACATTCTATTCCTAGGGTTCGCATTGTTATGTTCACATTGTAAATGTTCTTGCTTCTGTTTAATGTGCTTTGACGTGTAACTGCATGAAGTGTAACTGCATGAAGTGTAACTGCATGAAGTGTAACTGCAGACTTGTCTCGTTTTTACATAAACGAAGATTGTTTATTTCTACTGAATTAAGAGATGAATGAAAGCAAATGAAAAAAAATACAAATGAAGAGAGGCAAATGTTTATGGATGAGAAACAATGACTGCATTAAAATGCAATTCCTGGTTTCCATCTGAGTTTCTTTTCCAGGCGGAGAGCAAGGAAGAGTTGGTTGCTGTGTGCAACGAACAGATGCCTTTCTTTGTTTATTCGTCGCTTGAAGGTGAAGAAGTCGAGTTGATTAGAGATGGAAAGAAGATTCAACTGAGGTGAGCATGCAGATCTATACATTACGCACAGTTCCTGTTGTTCGATCTTTAAGATCATTGTTGATCAGTTCATATGTTTGAACGAGAGATTGAGACTACAGTCATTATTGTGATAATACTCACGCTATCATCAGGTAGACTGTGCGTTGTCATCATCATCATCATCATCATCACCATCAAGTAGACTGTTGCTGCAAAAACCTGAGTTCATGAGGTCAGAGAGCAGAAGGTTGGTATTTTGTTTGCAGTGTGTCTAAATGGTTACTTACTTAGCACTTAGTCCTTCCACGCGATGGTAGCACATCAGATGACACATCCTCTCCATGTTATCCTGGTATTCGGACGTTTCATCCCCGGACGTTTCATCCCAGGACGTTTCATCCCAATGGACGGAAATTTAAGCAATTTAATCCTATAAATTTTTCCCTGTAATAGATATAAAAAGGCAAAAATACTTGCAATAAAATAGCTTTCATATAAGAGCACATAAGCCTATATAATAGAATGAATCGTCAGTAATTAAATATCATGAAAGAACACACAAGCCTAAGGTACTAAAAACACATAATCCTATAAAATATCAATCTAATAGATCTAAAAAGTCAAAAAATACTTGGAATAAAATAGATATCATAATATAAGAACACATAAGCCTATCTAACATGCAATTAAATCATATAATTATAAAAGAACACACAAGCCCGTAGAATCTGCGATTAAATAGATATAAATAGTTTCATATGTTTTGAATAAAATAGAGATCATATAAGAAAACATAAGCCTATAAAACATGCAATAAAATCTAGATTAAAATCTTAAAAAAACTAGGAGTAAAATAGATATCATAGGCCTATAAAACGGGCTAGTGCTATCTAGGGGTATCATCATCATCATCATCATCATGGTCCATGGGCTCAGTGCCCGTAGGTGTCAACCGCATGGCTCACAATCCGTTTCCATTTGTCTCTTTCCTGTGCCGCTCTGCTCACTTGGTGTATTTCCGAACCGCACCAGTCCTTGATGTCGTCTAACCACTCTCTGCATGGCCTGCCCCTAATCCCCGCTCCGTCCATCATTCCAAACATGGTTTGTTTGATGAGTCTGTCATTTCTCATCCTGCAGACATGTCCAAAGAAGCCCAGCTTCCGTTCCATTATCATTTGTTTGATGTTTTTCGTGTTCCCTACCCTTGCTCGCACCTCCACGTTTGTTATTTTTTGTTCCCATCTGATGCGTAGTATCCTCCGGTAGCATCTCATCTCAAACGCCAACAGTTTGTCCATTTCACGCTTGCGTATAGTCCATGTTTCGCATGCATATAGTAGTATGCTAAATATGCATGTGTTTATGATTTGAGTTTTTGTTTTTATACTAATTTCGCGGCTTTTCCATATGTTCCCAAAGGCCGACATTGCTACCGCTGCCTTGGCTATCCTTCTTGCTATTTCCTTTCCGCAATCATTGTCCCACGTTAGCAGGCTTCCCAGGTACACAAATTCCTCCACGTTCTCCAGGTCCTTCCCTTTAATCTTAATTGATGTCGTGTTCGTTTTCTCTCCAAATGTCATTGTTTTAGTTTTGCTGTTATTAATTATTAGGCCTACCGCCTCTCCTTCTTTGCACAGAGTGTTTACGTTTTCTTGTATGTTCCTGGTATTCCCTTCTATTAGATCGATGTCGTCTGCAAATGCGAGGTTGTTGATGAGCGCTCCATGTATAGAGATCCCAGTTTCTTTTTTTTATAAGCCCGGGATATACCATTTTCATGGTAAAAAAATTTATCGGGACCTACTAGAGGTTCGCCAAATGTATCATATTATTCTCTCTATTTATTGTCCGGGGATGAACCGTCCGGGGATGAACCATCCACTGGATGAACCGTCCGGGGATGATCCGTCCGGGGATGAAACGTCCACTGGATGAATCGTCCGGGATGAATCGTCCGGGATGAATCGTCCGGGGATGAATCGTCCTGGGATGAAACGTCCTAGAATCGTTATCCTGTTCTCCGCAGCCACCTCAGCCTCCTCCCACGTCATTCCACCGTCTTTTATCTCAATGGTTTGGTCAATAATTATATTTTGGATGAAAACTTATGAATTTGTTGTTTTGTCGTTTGTCAGTTGGGAGAATCGCGATGAGTACGTCGATTGCGTTCGAAGTCTTCGCATGACTGAATTGCGTTGCGTTGAACGCATGGTCGCAATCAAGTCGGGTCTCGCTTCAGTCGTTCCACTGCAGCTGCTGATGCTGATGACGCCGTATGATGCGGAGTTCAAGACGTGTGGATTGCCTGAGGTCAACCTCGAATTTCTTAAGGTATATGCCGTTTGAGTTGACATAGTGTTGGCTGTTGTTGTAGAGGTTCTCTCCCCAGATGGATCGGGTAGGACATCTCGCGTCTCACCTACCAGAGGGACACGTTTAAATCATTCCAGAATTTATATTGCTCCTCTGATTTGCTCTTTGACTGGCGCTATATAAATGTTTGATTACAATTACATCAAGCGTGGTTCAGAACAAGTTTTTGTTTAGTGACTGAATGACCAGAGTAGATTGTTTAGAAGTTTTGCATAATTATATGATGTCCTATTTACATGAGATTTGGTGTGGAGTGCTTCTGAGTATGTAGCCCTGAAAGGACACTATAAATATTCATTCATTCATGTAATTGATATGTTGAATTGATTGAAAAATATCTGAATGCGATTGAAATTTGATTGAGAATCGATTGATTGATTGATTGATTGTTTTTGCAGATGCATACGATCTACCAGGTTGGTCTGACGGAATCCGATCATCACATTCAGTTCTTCTGGAACGTTCTCGAGAGTTTCTCTCAGGAGGAGATTTGTCGATTCATAAAGTTTGCGTGCAACCAGGAACGCATTCCGCAGATCTGTCCATGCCAGAACCACGGATCAGACGCGGCTCACGTTCCTCCGTATCCGATGAAGATCGCTCCCCCGGATGGATCGGGTAGGACATCTCTCGTCTCACCCACCAGAGGGACACGTTTAAATCATTCCAGAATTTATATTGCTCCTCTTTAAGGGGGGACTGCTCAGAAGCGCTCCCAACTCTAGCATGGCAGAAAAGCAGTTTGAGTTTAGTGAAAGAAATGCTTCAGTAAGAGTCACAGGAAGCAGATGTAGGTCATGTGTGAGACCATTCAAGACCACTCGGTCCATCATGGAAATGCTCCATTCTGCATAGATGCAGTTCATGCAGATGGAACCAGAAGCACCCCTCCTGTGCAGAATGGAAGGTCTGTTGAGAACGGGGGGGAGGTCTGATTGGTTGTGACTGACTATCAGCGAAGAAGGGAGAATAAGAGATTCTGGCTGATGTGGTGATAAGAAATTTTTTGTACTTTTATCTTACGACAGATTGATAAACGATATAAAGCGAGCTAAATTGATTCCATTTAACCAAATTGTTTGAATCCTGAAGGATCTGTAGTACCTCAATTTAAAAAACAGTCTTAATATTAATCATAATAATTACAGTGATCATAATGTTTGTTTGTTTGTTTGTATGTGCACTTGTTATAGCGCCCCTTCAAGCTGGGACGTATTAATAACAGAAGTTTTAAAAAAAGGCTTTTCGGAAGACTTTGCTCTATTAATAGTCAGCATTAACTTCCAACATTTACCGAAATGCCGTCTAAGAATCTAAGACTAAGATCGTGGATTATAAACGAGAGACGTTGTTTTTCTGTTTTCCCTTACATAAAAGGAGAGAACGCTGATTCTCGCTACATTCGAACGGAGACGTGTATGTTCATGGTGAAGTTGCCGCAGTATTCAACGCAGGAACTGATGCGTGAAAGTCTGCTTTACTCGATCCACTACCGCGAAGATCCACTCAGCGGGTGATCAGAGCGATGAGAAGCGAAGCGGGGAGACATAAGAGAAGAAAACGATTTAACTGAATAGCGATAAAATGACTTGAAATTATTGCTCGAGATTGTTATTCTGCAGCCGTATTTTATTTGTCTGTATTGAATGCCGCCTCAAATCTGCCCTAATATGCAGTAACTTCTGTTTTTCATTTATCACAATGCACGCACGCTTACATACGTACATAATTTACATATACATGTGTGTGTATATATGTGTATACATAAATATATAATTTATATATGTATGTATATATAATATAAATTGTGCGTGTATATATATTCTATATTATGCATGTATGTACACGATGTCCCAATTGAACTGATACCCTTTTTGTTTTGGCGATATGCTTGTAAATTCTAAATGAAACTCTATAAAATTTCAGAGCATCTAAGAGGGATAAATTATCAATGTTTCCTGAAAATTTAATCCAATTCTACAAACAGAGTCCGCAGTTATGCATGTTCCAATTTGGGCAACGAAAATTTTAAGTTTCCAACATGTAAAAGATAGGAAATTAGTGTTAGCGCTGCTCTCCAAAGCTGATGCTCAAAATGCCCGCCATTAGCTCGAATGCATGCTCTAAGGCGCTTTCGCCATTCATTGATTGCATTGTCAAAAACCCCTTGATCAAAACGATTCCATTCTTCCACATTTCGCTGTTCGAAGTGGTCACTGGTCAACGTCACGTATGCGAGTTTCATAAGGCTGCGATGAGCCAGTTTCTGTTAGGAAATTCCTTTAAAAACATTTTGCACCGTAATGTTTTTCTTCTATTAAATTTTTTATTAAACTCAAATCATCTTTGCTGAAAACCATTTTTATTATTGTCCCTTATCATGGAAATGACTGAAACATGACGTAATATCTGTTAATTTAGTAAATAAGGTGTGCAGTTGCAAGCAATAATTTCCTATCTTTTACATGTTGGAAACTTAAAATTTCCGTTGCCCAAATTTGAATGTGCATAACTTAGGACTCTGCTGGCAAAATTGGATACAATTTTCAGCAAACATTGATAATTTATCCCTCTTACATTTTCTGAAATTTTATAGAGTTTTATTTAGAATTGACAAGGATATCTCCAAAACAAAAAGGGTATCAGTTCAATTGGGACACCGTGTATATAGATTCGCAAATAAACACACACATACATTCACATATGCATGCAGCACTACGTTCATCTTCACACAGTTTTCATGCACTCTTTTTTTCACTTTCTCTTATCTATACTGATAGCCTAATGAATGTCCTAAAATCCAGTTATGATAATTGGGTAAATGCCATCTTCAGTTTTTTCGCGTATGATACGCTGGCTTCACTCGTAATGTTTCGTCTTATTATCTTGATGAATCTCACCCTGATTGATTGATTGATTGATTGATTTATTGATTGATTGATAGCATGTTGATATTAATTCATAAATGATATTACTGCGGTTACATTTTCCATGGTCCTTGCGTGGTTGGAACAGCCGTACTGCACCAGTGTCGGTCGAACAATATCTAAGAATGTAAGTTTATGTTTGCAGAAAAATTTCATCTAGTTCACTTATTGTGGATTTTGGTTGGATTTGGTTTTATAGGAGTAGATTATCTCATTTTTGATTGAGATCAAAGCCATTGAATTTATCATTTAGTATATCGTTGATGGATAAAATTTCCTTTTTTCAGTGTGATCAGTATTCCTGTTTTTATGGTTTAGAAAAGCAATGTTGTGTTGTGAGTTTTGACCCATAATGTTTTTGTTGCTTTGCAGTCTTATGGTTTTGGGTTTGACCTTTGATTTCATTCTGGCATGCTTCATTCTGATTTACTAGGTTGGGTAAAAGGGAAGATAGAGGTCTCTGAGGGGCTGCAATGCTTTTTATAAGATACTTAGATGACACCGAATAATATTGGAGGTCGTCAAACCACCTCTTACTGATTCTTTGTGGTAAGGGTGCAATAGTAATGATTGAATTAGATTTGTATATGATGAAGGAATGTCCTCATATATCAAGGAAGTGTGTTTTTTGGAGATGGTGATATGTACAGAAGGGTTCTAGGGCAATTACCCCGTGGACAATTACCCCCCCCGGACAATTACCCCCCGACAATTACCCCTGGACAATTACCCCAGGACAATTACCCCCCGGACAACTACCCCCGTGCCAATTACCCCCGGACAACTACCCCTGTACCAATTACCCCCCGTGCCACAGTGTGAGCTTGTTCTCTCACGCGTGTATCTCTTTACCCGTCTCCTTGTATTTTGTCAGACGTTCAGCCCTGCCTAAGCCTATCCTAAATTAACTTTACTGTGGTATAGCCATCTTTCTTCACTATCTCACTCTACAATACTTATTGTACACATTTATACACACTCTCTCAGATTTAGAAAATTCCATCATGACTAGATATGTAAGTTAAGTAGACTATGTGTAAGCTAATTGCGTATTGCATTGAATGGTCAGCTATATATTATGCAAGAGCGTAGCCTACAGGTAACGTATGCCTGAGAGCGAGAAAAACGGATACATAGAGAAAGACAGAGAGAGGCACAACAAAAGCATGTATTGATAGAAGGTGGGGTGTACGCAGATAGCTAAGAAACAATGATAGTAGCGAGGATCTAGTGTTTATAAGTGTGTACAATAAGTATTGTAAAGTGCGATAGTGAAGAAAGATGGCTATAACCACAGTAAAGTTAATTTAGGATAGACTTAGGCGATAGGCAGCGCTGAACGTATGACAAATACAAAGAGACTGGTAAAGAGATAAACGCGTGAGGGAACAAGCTCACACTGTGGCACGGGAGGTAATTGTCCGGGGGGTAGTTGTCCGGGGGGTAATTGTCCTGTCACCGTACAGAAGTAGTTGAGTGCTTGAACAAAAAGTTGAACAGGTGTTGCGGGTGGGGGATATATTCCAATGTACCATTGTACCTATCAGCTGTTTTGAAATGTAGTTAGCCACTGTTGTTGTTGTGTAATGGTTTGTGTTGCACGTGTGTGTGTGTGTGTGTGTGTGTGTGTGTGTGTGTGTGTGTGTGTGTGTGTGTGTGTGTGTGTGTGTGTGTGTAGGTGGTTTTACTTGTGCAACAGGTTGCTTCTAGGAAAGGATTGCATTGTCTTGTTGCATGTTGCAGAACTTTTGTCTTCTCACTAGCAACGCATTTTGTCGGCATTTCTGACGATTTCTTGTCTTGCTCAGTTTCGCGATTTTTTGGGTAAAGAGCAATTATATTAGTTGACAAACATGCTTTTGTTTCTGATTTCTTGGTCACTTTGTTGAATTTTAATCTTTTCTCGGTGCATGTTTTTGCCTTCTGTCTGCTTTTTGCACGTAGTATAAATTGCCTGGCTTCACCATGCACTTCTGCGTCAAACATTTATTAAATAATTACAGTTGTGTTGTATTCTATTGAAACTGAAGCCGGTGTCGATTGTTGTAAACAACGTGGCTGTAGTCTCGTCTGAGATTTTTCATAATTTTTTCATTGTTTCTGTTGTTTATTTCTGCCTCCGGATGTGTTATCTTTGTATTAACTGATAGAGAACGTGAAGTGTGTGTGCACTCTCCCCACCAGTCATGTGAAACTTTCTTAGCAAATGGAATTAATTATAAACATATTGGTTGGAGTGAAACGTATTCGGAGTTGTGTTTGTAACATGTGTGTATTAATCGTCGATTCATTCTTCTGTGTTTTCTCTTCTTTTTGGCTGAGAGTAGTTTGCGTTTGTCGTTTCAAGAAACTTATATTTATTACAGATCCAGATCATACTTGATGTCGTCGTTTAGAGCTGATTGAGAAAGAAGAAACAGATGTTTGTGCCTGCATTGATTTCTGAGTTTAATAAATAAACTAATGAACGACATGCATTGATTTCTAAACATCTGCTGAACTTCTCTCTTTTTGTTAACCAATTGAAACTTACCCAATCAATTAAATTAAATTCATTTCCTGAACCCACAAAATTATCACAACTATGGCAGTGAGCATAATGATGAACATTATAATGTGGTTATAAAGGGGGAGACTCAGAAAGGGTGGAGAATCCTGCTTATAGGGTCACCCAGTAGCCTGATAATGTAAAATTTAAAAAACACCATAGCACACGACTGCCAGTTCATGCAAGTACAGGAACACAATGATATCTGTCCATTGAGCAGTATTGTAGCATATGAAAGCAGGATGAATAACACAACTTGCCTAATACACCCAGTGAATAAAAAGTAAGTATTCAAGAAATTTATTGTAGTATACGAATACGCAGGTTTTTCTTAAAGATATGAAGACCATGTAATTGAACAGTAAGCCTATCCCTACTGACTTAACTGACTTTGATCTACTGGCTAGTTAAAGTTCTACAGTCTTTCACTAGTTTTACTTCAACGACAACGACGACAGGTTTAATCGTATATTATAATCAAATCTAACGTAAAATGAAACAGCAGCAACAACACGATAATGTCTATCTTTGCATTATCACCGCAACTACAACTCTTCTCCACAACAACTAGTCAACTACTACTACTACACTTATCACAGCCTATCTCTCCACTCTTCCGTCTCACACACCTTCCTTCTCTCTATCTCTCATTCGTACGCGCAACCCTCAATCGTCTGGCTGTCTAGACACGCGCGCCAAAAATGCAGCTGGTCTGTCTGGCCGCTCGCGAGTGTACACCAATCAACTGGCCGCTGTAGACCCTACGCTATACTAAAATTAGCTTACAGTATGTATGTAAGTATGTATGTATGTATGTATGCATGTATGGATGCATGTATGTATGTATGTATGTATGTATGTATGTATGTATGTATGCATGCATGTATGTATGTATGTATGTATGTATGTATGTATGTATGTATGTATGTATGTATGTATGTATGTATGTATGTATGTATGTATGCGTGCAAGTTTTAAGAATGAATGAATGAATGAATGAATGAATGAATGAATGAATGAATGAATGAATGAATGATTATGTATGGCTTCGAATCCTTCGATGAAAGTGAATTGATCAGGCGAGATTATTCGCCATCGCTTCTTGTGTGAATGGATGCCACGCCATAAATTTAAGTTCTCCGAGTAGGCTACGGACCGCGCTAGCCCAACTCCACCTCTGGTTGCCCAGTGCACTCTGCCAGTGCCAGTCCCAATCCTGGATAAAAGAGGAGGCGTCGCTTATGATCGTTGTTATCACACAATGATTTTAAACTACAACTACTATCGAGCTAGACCGAGATTATGTCTGTGAAATAAGCCACCTTCGGTAAGCGAACGCGGTCTGCACGCTCTCTAACACAGAGGAGCATCAGATGCAACCAATGCAGATGCATTCCAACGCTCTATTACGGTGCCAATGTTGCTGCAACTAGAGCCATGCGCCGACCAGAGAGTGTCGGCGGCGGCGCGCCGGTCAATTTTGGTCGGCGGCGGCGGCGCGCCGACCAACAAAAATCGGCGGCGGCGGCGCCCTCAAAATGTCGGCGTCGGCGGCGCGGCGCGGCGTCGTGGCATTAGTGTTCAAGCGTCGCATACTTATTTTGAAAGTTGTTACACATGCAGCCTATAATAAAATAATTTTGCGTGCTCTGCCATTATTTTAGCAGTTATCTGGTCTTTAATCAATATCCGTGACAAACAATTATTCTCAGAAGAGACGTTCATATTCAAAATTATACAAAGCCTGGATTAAAAACAACTTGACAACGTTTTCAAATTCAGGCCTCCAGCTTGCATAACCTACTAATAGAAGTTAAAGAACTGTTTGCGCAGTGGCAGTGCTACCTGCCTATTCTACTCTTGGCTTGCCTTATGATCTTCCAAAAATACTTTGGGATTTTTAATACCTTCTTTACACTTAAATTGACTTAATTTATTTGACCTGTTGAATGAAGCCAATTTACTTGACGCGATCTGCTGAAATTATATAGCTGTACTCATGCAGGTTGATTGATTGATGCATACAAGAACGTATACATACATACACTCATACATGCATACGTATTATACATGCACACATACATGCATACATACATAAATTCATAGATACATACATACATACATGCATGCATGCATGTATGCATGCATGTATGCATGCATGCATGCATGCATGCATGCATACATACATACATACATACATACATACATACATACATACATACATACATACATACATACATACATACATACATACATACATTCATACATGCATGCATGCATGCATGCATGCATGCATGCATACATACATACATACATACATACATACATACACACATACATACATACATACATACATACATACATACATACATACATACATACATACATACATACATACATACATACATACATACATACATACATACATTCATTCATACATACAGTTCTTTTCACCATTGTTGCTGCCGTAAGTCAAATCGAATCCCAAGATGAACAAAAGTTTAAACGTTAAGCGCATTGTTCCAAAAGTCAAAACGGGGAGGTAACATCATAGGTTTCACAGCATTGACTCAAAATCGCCAGGAAAAATCGAAGTACACAATAAAAAGAATCTACTTCGCACTGACGCAACAATGTTTTTAGCGAAATCATGCAAGAGTTGAAAATTTGAACAAAAAGAAATAGACGAAGCAACGTGGCATCGGCGGCGCGCCGACAAATTTTCAGCGGCGGCGACGCCGGCGCGCCGACCCGAAAAATTCGGCGGCGGCGGCGTCCGTGAATTGTCGGCGGCGGCGGCGCGGCGCGGCCGGCGCAGAGCTCTGGCTGCAACTGGTGCGACGCATCTCAATTCCACCTACTCCTTTTCAAACTGTTCATCGCTTTTGAATAGAAGTAGCCTACTCGCTCTTGATCACGATTCTACTGGTCGATTTACGTGTGAATGTGATAATAATCGCCAATTGGCGGGAAAGTGCAATTATTTGCCAGAACATCCATCAATAACGACATTACATGTAGGCCTGTTGTTGGTATGCAGTTTGACCTGTTGTTGGAAACGAATCGGAATTTCCTACAGCAAATTTCCTACTCAGTGTGAACAAAATTATTACGTTACAGTGTGTAATATGTGTATTAATTTCTGCGTTCCTTAGGCCTATGTAGGTGGCTCTACATAGCGGGACTATTATTGTTCCTTCTGCGTCGTATTTTGACGGAAAACGATTGTTTTACTTTTGTGTTTTGTAGATAAGAATAATTAAACATCGATTACGTCATCATTCAACATGGATGAAGAACGTGATGGATGACTTAGAAATGAAGGGCTTGGATATACGAGGAGCGGTGGACAAGACCAGAGACAGAGCAACTTGGAGACGTCTTGTAAAGGCCTCATCGTCAGCACGCGCTTGACGGAAGAGAAATTGAAATTGAACGTCATCATACACAGGTGAAATAGGCCTATATTGGACCTAACGCTGCTGTCGGAAAAACGTTTTCTAAAAATGAATACTATTCGAAATATTCAGAATATGGTAAAAACCGTAAAAGGTATATTCCGAACTCATTAATATTAAACTTCGTCTACTGTAATTGAAGGCACCGCTTCCGATTATATTCTACAAGGCGCTAAATAATTTTTTTATATAAAATTAAACAAAGATAACTGACGTCATCTGTTGCGTGCATCATTATCCCCTTCCTCGTTGCGCACACGCGGTCAGACCCAGTGATACCGCTCCTTGGCTTTTTTCCCAAGATCTTGGCTTTTTCAATCGTATCTTGGGATATTGGCTTTTTTTCAAAGGACCTTGGCTTTTTTACTTGGCTTTTTTTCTGCCCACTAAATGACAATAATCTTAGCAATAATCCACGAAATAGCAATAATTTAAGCAATAATCCAATAAATAACAATAATCTTAGCAGTAATAATACAACTATGGCAGCGGCTCCATCTACTGACTAGGATTTATCCAACTTATTATTATTATTATCTGAACGTTTATTTCTCAATTTTAACTAGCGCACTATGTTCCAAAAATAATGTCGTTAGTATGTTAGAAAATCAGCGAACGGAACCAATTATTAACAATTTAACATACATTAATTGCAGGATTAATTATACATAATTTCATAAACATGATAAACATCAGCAGTGCCGGCGCTAGCACCCCCCACGCCCCCCATTTGGGGGGGCCCCCGAGTTTGAAGGGGCCCCCAAGGGGGCCCCCAAATTTACCTGGTCATTATGTCTATTTGTGACTGTATATTTCTTAAACCGGCGCATTTATTTGAGAGTCCAGATCCGGTCTGGTGCATGCCTCAATTAACCATATGGCACTGCCATAGCAGACGTAATGCAAACATCATACCGGCCATACTGATTTTGGGCGTAAGTAAAGCCATTTAAACTAACTCGGGCAGTTTCGTCCACTTTCTCAAACACAACATTTATCAATTATTGTAGCTTATTATAATTGTTAATTGGATGAGGCTCCAAAATAAAACCTGCGTGAGGCCCAAACATTAAACCCTGTGTAGGGTTCCAGATGTCCATGGTAGGCCTACGTGTCTGATCTCAAGTTTGCAAGGGGCCTCAAATGTAGCTGGTAATATTATATCTTTTCATGACGGTTCATTCCTGAAACCACGCACCGAATTATGTTTTAACACAAAGCATACAAAATAATATTACACAACCAAAGGAGAGACTTGGGGGGGGGGTGTGGACAGGGGCATGGCCCCACAAATTGTGGCTTGGAAGGAGTCCTTGTATCCCCAATATTTCAGAAATATTTCATAAGTATCATCCACTGTCCATCAATAATAATAAAAAATTTTAAGATGACAGCCTATAAATGTTACCATTAAAGTTGGCAAATCGGACAAATTTAAACAATGGAAAGGGGACACTCTGAAGTCCTAGACCACGACTAACAGCATTGAAAAATGAGCAATTTTGTAAAGATGACAGCTTAAAATTCTACAATTAGGCCTACAGCGTGGAAATTTCAAAAAAATTACAATTAAGAGGAGGCATTTATTGAAGTCTTACACTATGTCTTTCAGCACTTATTTTAGGCTATAAGAAATTTTGACGAGATGACAGCTCAAGGTATGGGGGCCCCAAGTTTTATTTTGGGGAGGGCCTCCGGTACCCTAGCGCCGGCACTGAACATCAGAGTGTAATAATGCACTTTGGATAAACATCATAATTTATCGGATAAATAGCTTCTGTTGAAAGAAAATAGGTGACATATAGTCCATAATTATTAACTTGGCTTTTCTTGGCTTTTTTTAAGACCCCATCTTGGCTTTTCTTAAATTTTGGAGCGGTATCACTGGTCAGACCAAAACGTGAATCTGCGGCGCGGATAATGATTATATTATCGGACTATGTAGATACGATAAATTTATATGATTGACTTAATAACATAAATAATTTTTTCTCCATGCAGGGAGAACATAATTAGTTTGATCAGACATACACTGTATTATGGCTTTTAAACGACGTGCTAGAAGCGTAAACGAGTGTGTGTATATATATATATATATATATATATATATATATATATATATATATATATATACAGGGTGGGCCATAAAAAAGTAATCCCCTACGGCTTTTTGCCCATATCTTGGCCAAACATAAGAATTTTAAAATGAAACTTCACAGTCTTAAAGGCAATTCATATTTACGTACAATGGTGAAATTTCAACAAAATATTCCAAACGGAACAAAAGTTATATCACTTTTAGTGAGGCCACCCACCGTTTTTTGACGATTCAAAAACGCGACGCTACAAAAAGTTGCAAAACAAATTGAATTATTCTGGTCAATATCTTGGTCAAAAGTAAGAATTTCGAAATGAAATTTTACAGGCTTAAAGACAATTCATATGTACACATGATGGCTAGATTTCATCAAAATATCTCAAACAGAACAAAAGTTATACCACATTCAGTGAGACCCCTACCGTTTTCTGACGCTTCTGAAGGGTGACGCAATAAAAAGTAGCAAAAACACAATTTTATTAAGTCTCATCTCAAATATTTGTTACCAAATAGCCTTGATATTGCCAGATGATCATTATTATTACAATTTAAAAAATAAACAGGGTACCAGCGTAGCTGCACGTCACTGAGAAGTCACTTAGCAAGATGACAATCAAATTGGTAAATAAGGAATCTGTCAGATTAATCAAAAGGTCCATCATGAACTTCGCAAAGAGACTCAAAAGAAGTTTTGGCACTGGTGGTGAGCACATTGAACACAAGTTGTGAAGTACTACCAAGTTCATTTGACAACATTTATTTGAGACGAGACTTAATAAAATCGTGTTTTTGCTACTTTTTGTTGCGTTTCGTTTTTGAATCATCAAAAACGGTGGGTGGTCTCGCTAAAAGTGGTATAACTTTTGTTGTGTTTGAAATATTTTTATGAAATCCGGCCTTAATGTGTAAATATGAATTGCCTCTAAGCCAGTCTAATTTCATTTCGAAACTCTTACTTTTGGTCAAGATATTGGCAAAAAACCTAATTTTTTTGCGTTTCGTTTTTGAATCGTCAAAAAACGGTGGGTGGCCTCCCTAAAAGTGATATAACTTTTGTTCTGTTTGACATGTGGCGATGAAATTTGGCTATTGTACGTATATATGAATTACCTTCAAGCCCGTAGAATTGGATTTGAAAAATTCCTATTTTTAGCTAAGATATTGACAAAAAACCGTAGGAGATTACTTTT
The DNA here is from genome assembly GCA_945859605.1 of Lumbricus rubellus. Classification (NCBI taxonomy): domain Eukaryota; kingdom Metazoa; phylum Annelida; class Clitellata; order Crassiclitellata; family Lumbricidae; genus Lumbricus; species Lumbricus rubellus. Next base: position 37,828,493 of record OX243820.1, read on the forward strand.
TTTTGGCCCACCCTGTATATATAAAAGCTTATATATACTGTTCCAGACATCTGGCCTACGTCATAACTCTGGCGTAAAATTCGTTTCATAGTCGTATCTTCTAGGAGGAAGCGGTTGCCATGGCTTTCACCATTCTGACGTAAACATATTTACGTCATAATCGTATCGACAAATAGAAATCGGTTGTCATGGGTTTCATCATTCTCTGAGACGATATAAGACTGACAGCATAACAAGCCTGTCTAACTCCGCCGCCACGTGCTTTCATGTAGTGCCAGTCCCAAGCCTGGATAAAGGAGGAGGGCGGCGCTGATCATCTCTGTTAAATGCATCGGCGGCGTTATAAACAGCAACGAAACAGTAAGCCTGTGTAAGCGGGCTTACTTATAAGTTGTCACAAGCAATAAACACTTTCTTGTCGTAGAAAAACAATATTCCAGAACAAACACCATTGTCTTTTAGTTGCGCGGTCTCGAGCGAATCGCGGTCTATGTATGACGCCTACGTTGACGCAAATATATTTCCATCAGTAACATTGAATTACAATGTAGCCTGACAACTGAATGGCCACAATAAGCTGTGAGATAGACGGCCCCATGTGTGCATGTATGGGTATTCAGGATTGGTTAGGATTCCGTCCTAATTCGAGCAGGGATACAGATGCATAGATGCATAATGTGGGGACGGTCACGAGGGTTGCTCGTCACGTCTGGTATAGTGCCTAGATGATCGTATCTGGGGCTTTTTATAGCGCCTTTACAGATATCATTGACACTTTTATGAATGTTCGGATGCATGCATTCGTACATGTACATACGTACATATGCTCGCTTAGACTCGCTTAAGCTGGACCTACACAATGTGCTCAACGGCCGATCCAAACAGGCGTGCGAATTGGGAGTGTGAAAAATCACGCGATGTCAGACCCTTATTGTCTTTTCCGTCTCAGATCGACTCTGTTAACGAACGGTAGATCTATTTCTCTATTATCTTCTTAACCTGTCTAAGTTGACTAGACTACAGGCTATATATTACATAAACCACGTGAATGTAGTTTAAAGCAGCGCAACTGTGCTCGAAATTAGCTTTTATGCCTAACCTGCACTGCGGAAGCAGATTAATTAGGGTATGGTAGGCCTAAAGCCATAAAACACGCAGCGTCTAGCAGCATAGGCGCAACCACGTCCTAGAAGTTGGGGGAACCAAATGGCACTTCTTAGTAGTCCTTCAGAGTAACTATAGCGAGCGCGAAACGCGCAAAGCTGCGATCGCCGAAGGCAAGGAACCCGGTATCCTATAATTTTGGTCGAAAGTCATTTGGTCGAAATCATTTGGTCGAAATCATTTGGTCGACGTTGAAAACATCGAACGATCAAAAAGTCGAATGATCGTTTGGTCGACAATCAAAAAGTCGAACGATCAAAAGATCGACAATCATAAGGTCGACAATCAAAAGGTCGAAAATCAAAAGATCGACATCCAAAATGAAGCATGTTTAAGAGAATTCCGACGATTTTACTACAAGTTTTATCATTTGTATGCTATTTCAATGCTAATTCAATGCTAATTCAATGCTAAGGCTAGTTTTATACATCTATAGTGTCATTATATAAAGCTTAGATTGTCCATATAAAAATGTCACTATTAGCCTATTAGCCTATGATTGCAACTCATTGGCTAATTAATTTTGTTTTCATATCACTTTCTGTAGTTCACAACCTCCCTCTCTCACAGACTGATCGTGGTTCAAGTATGTATGTGAGTGTGTGTTGGAGTGTGTGTAGGCCCTATGTATGTTTGAGTGTGCGCACTTGTAGTAAAAACGTTGGAACGCAATAACGCCTTGAATTTTTTTATTTATGATTAATGAATTACCATCGAATGACACTTAGACAAAATTAATTATGTGATCGATGTTTAAACTTCGTGACATTGATTTAAAACGTAACCGAAATAGCTCTATATATCTGAAGAAGATACGGCAGCAGACACCAGTTACATGCCAGTTCAACAACATAATAGTTCTCCCGTTTGTGCAAACCGGAAACCGCTGTTCGAATTGTTTGGATCTGTGATAGTTTTGCCAACGGAACAACGTGGAAGCCTATTTCTTTTTTGATTCCTGACATCGAAGATTCGAACCACTTTGAAGCATATTTCACTTGGGCCTAGTGGACACTATAATCTCAAACATTTAAAATTCATTCTCAACATCATCATCATCATCAATATCATTGGGCTCAATGCCCGTAAGAGTCCGACGCCACTCTCTGTCTGAGTCTGTCTCGCGTCATGCTGCCCAGCCTCAACCGGTCCGGTCAGCAGGTCTGCTCCATACCACAAACATCTTGGAGCAGCTAGAGTCTGCTAGACCACCTTGTCTGATTGAAGAGAGAAGCATGCAGAACAACCTGGGTCAATGCCCGCATGTGTCCCATGCTCTCCCCCGACTCTCTCCACCGGTCTGTCCTGACCGGCCTGTGCATGTCTGTTCGACATCATGACACCTTGAAGCATCTGGGTCGCTATGTCACTGTGTCGTGGTTTTTGCGGATTTCAATCGTCTTGGTCTTTTCCTGCGAGTGAATCGCCACCCATCTGGCAAACCTTCCTCCTTTGTCCGGGCTTAGGATCGGCACAGGAACGTTGTTGGTTCCCTGTGGCGTAGGATGGCGCTCAGATTAATAATGAATTGACCCAAATTTGGCCGGTGGTAGCGGACTCATGAGTGGCAAAGGTTAACGTCGTGCCCAGGACCAAGCTGACGAGTTCTCAATCAATATTTCTATTAACAATCATTTCTATTAACAATCATCGAAGTATCCAGACTATACTATAAGCAACAAAGCTGCCTTCTGGGACTAGATTTCTGATTACAGATAGAAGATGTTGTGATAGCAGAACATCGCGATAATAGGCTCTGTTAATTAGTTCATCTTATTTCGATTAATTATTAATGAGCAATTGAGTCCGTGAAACTTTTCAGTAGTGTGTTCAATTTTATTCTTGAGGCAAAATTTAAGAAATTGCAGTTCAGGCATGACCGTCACTTATTTAAATAAAACATTCTACACCGTGGTTAAAAAAGTAGGCCAAATTGTTTTGTATATATCTCTAATACCTGATCACATATCAAGCAAAAAAATTCCAAATATTTAGAGAAGTGGACCAAGAATATGATTCCAAAATTTCATGAGATAAAGTTGAACGGATAGAAAGACATGAATATTTAAACTTCATATGCCGAAATTTCAGTTTACAAGCTATTTTCTGTCAGATTCAATAAAATGTTTCCTTATTATCTCCAATGCCTGATGATTAATCATTATAAAATTTTCCAGATATGTAGAAAATTGAACTAACAATATGACCCCAACAGTATGGTTTGATAATTTAATTAAATAAGATGTTCAAAATATCCCCTCCTGCTTGTACGCAAGCCTGGAAGCGCTGGCGCCATGCATTACGCAACAGCATCGTCAATTACCCTCTGGTCCAGGCCATCCCGCACTTCCAACAAGAGTTGCTTGAGATCGTTTATATCACGGATTGTTGTCTGGTAGCCTCGGTCTTGCATCACGCTCCACATTTTATAGTCGACAGGATTCAAATCTGAGCTGTTCGGAGGCCATAATGTGGGAGAAATGAAGTCTGGCGTCTCTCTTGTCAGCATTTCGATGGTTTCCTTGGTTCTGTGGGCTGGCGCTGTTCTGTTGAAAAACAAAGCTGCCTTCTGGGACTAGATTTCTGATTACAGATAGAAGATGTTGTGATAGCAGAACATCGCGATAATAGGCTCTGTTAATTTTTACTGCAGGATCAATGAAGATTAAATGGGAACGGCCAAGCGTCGAAACCGCAACAGACACCATAACAGACTTGCTGAAAACTGAAATTCCGGGTGATGAAATTGAAATATCCATATCTTTCTATCCCTTCAAATTGATGACATGATATTTTGGAATCCTATTCTTGGTTCAATTCCCTAAATATCTGGAAAACGTTGTTATGATTGCTCTTCAGACATAAGAGATGTAAGAAAAACAGTTTGGCTTACTTTTTTTGAATCTGACAGAAAATTGCTTGTAAACTGAAATTTCGGCATATGAAGTTTAAATATACATATCTTTTATCCGTTCAACTTTATCTCATGATATTTTGGAATCATATTCTTGGTCCACTTCTCTAAATATTTTGAAAATTGTAGCTTGATATGTCATCAGGTGTTAGAGATATGCGCAAAACAATTTGGCTTACTTTTTTTTGAACCACGGTGTATATATTTTAAGCCTATAGTCTACCGTCAATTTATAGGCTAATTCACGTAGCCTACTATATTAAATTCGCTATGAAACTATGAATTATAAATACGATTTAGCATATATGTCTGGTAGGCTTAAATCTTAACTGATTTTTCGAAACAATCGTTACGTAACGCTGGGGAGGGTGGGTGGGTCAAGGGAAGCGCTACGAAGCGCTACAGGGTGGGTAGGTCAAAAATAGTCATTTTCGGCGTTACGTAATTATGCAATGACCCTTTATATACCTAACAGCACACAAAACTATCGAACTGTTTAAAAACACATACCAGCCAGAGCAAACTATTTGAGGGTGTCTAGCACTATAATTATTACGGTATGTTTGCGTAATACCACAGTATAAATAATTAACAGTACGTCGATTTCGGATCTCGCAGTCGTCAGAATAAGTGACGAGATTTAAAGCCCCGCCCACTGTCATCCGCCATTTTCGCAGCAAAGAACTCCATAGGCAAATTACATTTACTTTCTATTCTATGGTACAAACTACAAATTTCGGTTTCCGGCAGCCGCCATATTAGTCGGGATTCATTAACAGAACTGCAATGTACTGCCTGGAAAAAATTTGCGACAAGCTAGAAATAACAAATAATGAAAGATAAGATAATAATATATCCAAAAAGTTAGCCCCAGCCTCTCAGATCTCCTGCTAACTCATTTTATTAGAGAAATTTGAGGGCAATAAATCAATGGCATTTTTACTATACGGCTTAATCTCGAAGCCGGGTTGCATTAAAAGAACTGCAATGTACTACGCGGAAAAAGGCGCAACAGGCTGGAAATAACAGATAATTAAAGCTATAATAATAATATATTTTTAAAAATGGTCCCCAGCCACTCAACTCTCACTCTGGGTTATTTTATAAAAAGAAATGTTATGGTGTACTATTTATAGCAATATACGATGCAAATGCTGGTCATTTGCTACCAAGATGGAGGCTAACCACGTGACCAAAAAAGGTGGCAACAGGCAGCCATCCGGGTAGACCTACTGGTAATTATTTATACTGTGGTAATACTGTGCATTTTGGTACTACACACAGAAGAAAGATGTTTTTGAGTTCAGAAAAAATTCTAAAAATGTTGGCCATTTTTGACGCCATCTCGGTTTCAGAAAGAGTTCCTGAAGGATCACATGGCACTCTTTGTATCTAATTAATTCTATTCATATTCCTTTACCTATCCTGAAAATTTCAGTTTGTCACGAGTTATTTCAAGGTGATGACTAATGACCTTGAAAAATGACGGCCATTTTGGAGGCCAACATGGTTTTCAGAAAATGCCCATGAATGAAGGATCACTTGGCATTTGGTATGTCATTCTGTTCATACTCCTACACCTATCCTGAAAAATTCAGCTTGTTGCGAGCATTTTCTAGGTGATGACTAATTACATGAAAAATGATTTACATTTTGTGCGCCATCATGGTTTTCAGAAAGAGCTCCTGAAGGATTGTTGGGCACTTTTCGTAGCTCATTCCACTCATATTTATATACCTATCCTGAAATATTTAGCTTGCAATAAGCCGTTTCTACTTCTGATTTGATATTCTTGGGATATTCTTATCCGATGGGAAGAAACCGGGAAAATCTTTAAACTAATTTCCCATTTTCAAATGGCACTTAGTCTATATAATTTCTGTTGATGATTTCCCACCAGCAATGCCTATTCACAAAGGTAAGTGCATTGGCAAACGGTGGAGCAACGGGGCACCCACCACTTGACACTCTTCTAAGAGCCAGTGAGAGAGGTAATAATATAAACAAGAAGTTGTTCGCCGAACTTGGAAAATCGCTGAAAAACGAGAGATGAATGACGGACTTTCTCATCAGTGGCTGAAGCCATTGGATCGACGGATCTTAAGCAGCTTTAAGCGTTCATGGCAGAGTGAAAGGAAAGCCTTCACACGTGACACAGCTGGTCAGAAACTGGAGAAGGACTTCTTTGCTGTTTTCACCCCAGCATTTGACGAATCGGTAGTGGGACGCTAGTGGATTTTGTTAACACACACAGTCGTTAAACTGCAACAACAACCCATTAGTGCCCACAGTCCCTTTTTAGGGACACAAAGTTTTTTTGGTCCAGTCTATCATAAATAAACCACAAATTCATAGTTTCTCTTTTTGCTGTGCTTACAAATGTTTCTAGTATTAATAGAAGCATTTTATTTGTATGCACATAAACATTATGTGCATAATATTTCCTCTTTAACATCGTTTACGAGAAATTTCACATGTCATGAATTCATGCACAGAGGTAGGTGTTTTTCTATTAAATGACCTCAGTATATTTAATTAAGTGAATCATGCTTTTGTAGTACAACTACTTAGCTTGTGCAGGAATACTTTTGATGCATGTTTCTTGTGAGCGTTGTAAATACTTTGCTGCGTTGAACTTGTGTCCCTAAAAAGGGACTGTGGGCCATTAGAGGGTACCCTATTTTTGTACAGGCAAAAAGAGCTGTGTTTATGGGTTTTGGAAGCTGGAGCTTATTAGATCCAATCGTTACGGCATATTTCTATACCATCTCAATGCTAGAATGTAAGCTTATGCATGCATGTATGTATGTATGTATGTATGTATGTATGTATGTATGTATGTATGTATGTATGTATGTATGTATGTATGTATGTATGTATGTATGTATGTATACATGTATACATGTATGTATGTATGTATGTATGTATGTATGTATGTATGTATGTATGTATGTATGTATGTATGTATGTATGTATGTATGTATGTATGTATGTATGTATGTATGTATGTATGTATGTATGTATGTATGTATGTATGCATTTATGCATGCATGTATGTATGTATGTATGTATGTATGTACAGGGCCTCCGACAGGATTTGGAGGCCCAGGGCCACAACTAATTTTCGAGGCCTTTTTTCAAATATCTTTTGAAAACTCAACAGAAAGGTTCAAAACATCCTTCGAATCTTCAAAGCCACGAATTTATCGATAATGCTTTTATAATTTAAAGTTCTAGCGATATCAGAATTAATGCTTAACATAGCCAATCCATTTGCTATTTTTTTCAATAAAATTGACAATGTGGTCAATTTGGTCAAATTGACTATTGCTGGTACAGTGTACTGTGTATAGGCTACACATTGTAAAGCGAATCGGACGATAAGAACAATATATATTCATAATTAAAAGATTATTTAGGTTTGAGTGTTTGATTTACGAGTAATGAGCTATAACAAAGTTTAGACCAGCGGTTCCCAACCCGCCAAAAGTGGCCCGCGAGGCCTCAAAAATGACCGTCATCTCTCACAGAATTAACAAAAATATTAGAAAAAATTGACAATTTGGACAGGATAGAACATAAAATTATTTTCTAATGCAAATTATTTTATTTTCAAGTCTATAAACATCAAACATTTTACTTTGAAAAGTTTGAATCAATTATAACAATTTTTATAAGGTTTTTAAAAATAAAATTTTAGCATTGTGGGCCCCCCAATGCCTTAATGTATTTTTAACTAAGAAAAAGTGGCCCTCGTGTCCTCCAACTTAGAAAAAGTGGTCCTACAGTCAAAAAAGGTTGGGAACCACTGGTTTAGACTGTTGACTCTAACTTGCCAAGTCTTGGTGAGTGTTGACATTGACAACTTTTCAATTTTACAACTAAATTAACTCATATTAGATATACGAATTTTTACAGTTTGCAATTTAGCGTCAAAGATTTCGTCCCGAAATAATTAGAATTTGTGTAGCGCTATATTTTGATGAATTCGTCATGAAATAATTAGAATTTGTATAGCGCTATATTTCAATGAATAACTCCTTAATTCCGTAATTCTTCGTTTCAATAAATAACTAAGTAATTTCGAAATTCCGAGGCCCTTTATCAAGTGAGGCCTGGGGCCAAATGGCCCCGTTGGCCCCCCCTGTCGGAGGCCCTGTGTATGTATGTATGTATGTATGTATGTATGTATGTATGTATGTATGTATGTATGTATGTATGTATGTATGTATGTATGTATGTATGTATGTATGTATGTATGTATGTATGTATGTATGTATGTATACATGTATGTATGTATGTATGTATGCATGTATGTATGTATGTATGTATGTATGTATACATGTATGTATGTATGTATGTATGTATGTATGTATGTATGTATGTATGTATGTATGTATGTATGTATGTATGTATGTATGTATGTATGTATGTATGTATGTATGCATGTATGTATGTATGTATGTATGTATGTATGTATGTATACATGTATGTATGTATGCATGTATGTATGTATGTATGTGTGTGTATGTATGTATGTATGTATGTATGTATGTATGTATGTATGTATGTATGTATGTATGCATGCACGTATGCATGTATGTATGTATGTATGTACATATGTATGTACGTACGCATGGACGCTGGTGCGTATGCACGCAGGTATGTATGTATGTATGTATGTATGTATGTATGTATGTATGTATGTATGTATGTATGTATGTATGTATGTATGTATGTATGTATGTATGTATGTATGTATGTATGTATGTATGTATGTATGTATGTATGTATGTATGTATGTATGTATGTATGTATGTATGTATGTATGTATGTATGTATGTATGTAATATATATGTACTTATGTACATACGTACATATTTACTTATGCATGTACGTTCGTGCGTACGTGTGTATGTATGTGCGCGTGCTCGTACATGTATTCAACCATTACGTGCACCGTAACGACGTTTTGCCTTTCACGTTAGTTCATAATTATCAGCTGGACGAGTATAATCGGGTCTGCCGTGTAAAGGTCAATAATATGCTAAGGACGGCTATTATAGTCGGGACAACCGGAAGAGGGGTACGGGACCGTCCATAAATGGCGTCAACCACATAGGGTTAGGGGTCACACATAAATTATGTGACGATGTGTGATGGTCTCTAACTAAATAGGCCTATCATATGGCATTTGTGCTGAAGTGTGGCGAGTAAAGTCAAAATAGTCCAAAATTATGTGTCGTCATTTATGGACGGTCCCTAATAACTGGCTTTGATACTTCTATATGCTGAATTTCATCTAACTGTAATTCTGTATGCTACTTTTCATCGATATGTTGAATTTTTCTATTTTAATAACGTGCAAGTGAAGTAATCCTGTCATAATTATTACAAGAATTTCCATTTATAAAAACCTGTACCCTGTAGTGCCCACTGTCCCTTTTTAGGGACAAGAATTAAAATGCCGATATTTTTCCTGATGTTTGCAAATTGTTTTCCCACATTTCCCCCGTTATACCATCCATATTGTCTACCACACTAAGAAATTTCATAAAGTTCTTCCGCCATGGGCACTAAAGGGTTAAAAGCATCAAGCGCTCAATATCCTTCGACACCTTTAAAACGCTAGTCAGTTCTTCTATTAAACCAAATTTCAAGCAATACGTAAATGCTGATCGTCTGGCCAACGCAAAGTAATTCTGTCCGACTTATGGCGACTCCATGAAAAATCCGTACAAACTATAACTTGAAAAAAGTTCGAAAACTGTTGAAAAGTTGTAGGTTGCTTTCGAGAAACAGATTATTTTCGAGCCACGTTGGCGCGAAGATAAACATTTACAAAATACAGAAAAACATTGTTCCTAGGCCTATCTAATTTAAGGTCAAGAATATCAAAAAAGGGAAAGAATAAACGAAAGGCTGTGACTAGCGGACCGCCAAGCGGCCGTCGAATCTCAAATACTATCGGACCGCCAGTCACGTGTAACCTGTCACATGACTGGCGGCCGTCCAATACGGAATACTAGCAAGCCGCCAGGCTTTCTATTTACACCAATCCACAAGAGTTTCTAATGGCTAAACAAACCCTAAAACTAACCCTAACCGACCCTCACGACGCCTAACCTGAACCTAACCAACACTCACGAAAAAAATTGGTTGCTTACTCTGTTTCTAGTAATTTTCTAAGTCATTAAAACAAGAGAACTTTTGTCCGACATAAAACCAACTATCAGTAACTGAATGGATGGATTGATGTAGGTATGGATGGATGGATGGATGAATGTTGGATGAACGTTGTGTGGATGGATGAATGGATCCTTCAGATGGATGGAAGGATGAATGGATGGATGAATGGATGGATGGACGGACAGTCAGACTGAATGGATGGATGGATTGATGTAGGTATGGATGGATGGATGGATGGATGAATGGATGGATGGATGGATGGATGGACGGACAGTCAAACTGAATGGATGGATTGATGTAGGTATGGATGGATAAATGGATGGATGGATGGATGGATGGACGGACAGTCAGACTGAATGGATGGATGGATTGATGTAGGTATGGATGGATGGATGGATGGATGAATGGATGGAAGTTTAGGGACGGATAGAGACAGAGAACGGGATCGCATTCAACCCACACTGTTCCGTCAAGCCAACGTCGATTTCACTAATTGCCACCCCCACCCTCACGTCGACCAGAGACCCGGCCAAGAGGCAGCTGAGGGTGACCAGCAGCCGATGATGAGATTCTTAACGGCCGAAGAGAAGGCTCATGGTCCGGGCGTGAAGGCGAAAACGTAGACCTACATGTATAAATTGTATATGCAAAGTACAGTAGCGATAACAAAATAGGGATTGAAGGCAAATAGTGGGGAGGGAAGGCGAGGCTATTATCATCATAGTCATCATAATCATCATCATCATCATCATCATCATCATCGTCGTCGTCGTCGTCGTCGTCCCTGCCATTATCAACATCTTAACAAAGAGTATTATTGTCTCCGGAATCATCAACATCACAATTATATGTGGTCTTCATCATCATCACTATCGTCGTAGTCTTCATCATCGTCGTCGTCTTCATCATCATCGTTTATGTGGTCGTTTTCGTCATCGACATTATCGTCTCGTCGTCTTCATCATCTTCATCCTCATCCTCTACATTATCATATGGTCGCTGTCATCATCATCATCATCATCATCATCATCATCATCATCATCATCATCGTCGTCATCATCATCATCATCATCATCATCATCATCATCATCATCATCATCATCATCATCATCATCATCATCATCATCATCATCATCATCATCATCATCATCATCATCATCATCATCATCATCATCGTCGTCGTCGTCGTCGTCTTCATCATCTTCATCCTCATCCTCTTCATTACCACCTTTAAAATCGGCTTGTGTGCGTTCGTTCGTGTGTGTTTTTGCGTGCACGGCTGCACGCGTGCGTGTGCTGCACGCGTGCGTGCGTGCGTGCAAGCGTGCGTGTGTGCGAGTGGGTGCGTGTGGATGTGCGCGCGTGCGTGAATGTGCGCGTGTGTGCGCATGTGTGCATGCGTGTACCTGTTTCTTTTCGCGGTGTATTGCCTACCGGGAGCGCTTATGTATGTGCGTTCTTGTGTGTGCGTGCACGCGTGCGTGCGTGTGCGTGCGCACGTGTATGCGTCGTGTGTGTGTGTGTGTGCGTGTGTGCACGTGCGTGTATGTGTTTTCGTCTGTGTGAGTGTGCGTCTGTGTGTGCATGCATATACATGTTTCTTTTCGCGGTGTCTTGCCTAGGCGCTACTGGGAGCACTTATGAACGATTCGATTCACCGTATATATACTAGAGTCGCTTTTAAGATGCCTAAATTTCATGTCCATATTCTGATGAAGACAGTTACAGTACAAAACAAGCTACATGTGTATACGGAAGCAGAGATCGCCTGGTTGTCGATAAGTGCCATTAAACCACCCAGACCCTCCGCTGTCATTACCAATCCGCTAATGATAACTTTAATCCCTAACGACTCGTCCCATGTGGCGTCTTGGGCCTCTTGGCCACGCCCATATCATTAACAAACCCCGAGATTTGTGCTAGAAACTTTCGATAATATCTTTTAAATTTCTCGAGAACCTTGCTCCATCTGTTCGAAACTTAGGCAAGATCGAAAGTCTATTAGAGAAACCAGTACTGTATGAAGGTGTGATATAGCAGTTAAAAATTTTCAAATGACCATTTAATGTTTTTATTTCAATACCCTGAATTTCAATATGTGGAAATTCTTTCAAATCTAGTATTTTAAAATTTAGTCCAACTTTCAAGTAAATAACCAAACCCCCCTTTCATTACTTAGACAATTAAATTTCTTCGCTCTTCTGCTTGTGCTTATACGTCAAATATTAAACTTTAAAGGGGTGTTTAATTATTTTCAGTTTCCGCAGATCCAAGAATATCGATTGAATTGATTATCTTGACTCATCCATAAGATAAATCACGTATCTGCAAGTCCGTTGATTTAATCTGAGAAACAAATAAAACATAGAATAATTATTTATATGAGGAAAGTGTGAAGTTAACGGCTAATGGTTCAAAAGCTATGCAGCCATGTATACTGCAAGCCGTCTGTTCTGTTAGTAGTTAGAATTTAATATGTCTTCTGTGTTATGCGATCTTAAGAATTGCTTAAACTGCCTAAATGGACACTATAATTGGTTGCGATCTGTCAACCTGATTGTTTCAATATAGAAAAATCATTGTGACACCTCTTTAAATTCCAGAAGGCTTCGACACCCTTTTAAACTGCTAAAATATTCATTTATATACCTTGCTTGTCCAAAGCGTTGCAATATCTGATTTTTTATCTGAATATCTGATTTAGGATCACGAATATCAAACATGGGAAAGAATAAACGAAAACTATCAATCGACACTGCATCAAATTCATCGAAATTAAGTGAAAATTCAATGAATAACAGTGTCGCTGTCGAGAAAAGGTCGGAGGAAAATCCGAAAATCAACACGCAATCTGAAAACGGAAAAATCACTGAAATTTAAAAAAACCACTCTCAATTGATAACTACACAGCCTGAATTACATGAAAGAAATAACGGACACTTTTCGGACGACGATGTCTCGAATTTGACCAAATCTTCTGGAAATCTACAAAATGGTAACGCCACGGAAGAAAGCAGATTTGAATCGTACTTTCCAGTGGCGCAACTAGGGGGGGGGTGCTGGGGGCTAAAAGGGTGACCCACGCAATTTTTCCAAATCCGATGAGTTTTTTGTTGGGGGGAGCGGGGGTCTTCCGATCTAAGTCTTTCAGATTACACAATCAAGCAAGTTTCTTCATTCTTCTATATTATAATCTTAGTCAAATGCATGGTTCATAAAGCACTATAGATTTCAGTGTTTAGCTCGTCTACCCGAGTTTGTCTGGGGTCTCGAGACTTTGCCTAGACAAGTGATGAATTTAAAGCGTTAGTGATATGATATGCCATTACATTGCACTGTCTCGCCAATTTATTGATAATATTATGTTGCAACATTATTGATAGTGTGTGCTATTTTATTAAGACCTAGTTTAAAAAAATTCCTTCAAATTAGTATTATAATATATATATATATATATATATATATATATATATATATATATATATATAGTTATTTTTTTTATCTAGACATTTCCAGCGGAGAAAGCGTCCAGAAATAGAAAAATTTCCCCACAAAGTTTACAAAATGATAGTTTTTGGTTGTTGTTTACTGTCATGGGCGGATATTTAGAATGATAGGGGAGACGTAAGTAGGCCTAATTGTAAGGCAATAAAGTTTTAAACCGATGTTGAAATCTGAAATTACTCTTTTTTATCAGCACTGAAGTAATAGAGTTATTTTTACTGAGTTGACATCTTAAAATGGTACCATAATAAACGTGATACTCAAACAAATAATTTTTTATAATTGTGATTTGTGAGTATATTCATTGAAGTTTAGACCACTCTTATCAGCACTGAAATAGTATAGCAATTTTGCTTTAGATGGCAGCTTTGAATGCTGCTATTGCAGTGTGAAAATTAGAAAATTTCTTATCTGTATGGGCACATCCCCTCCTAAAGCCTCTGCCCTCTTCCGTGGGATGCTCGCTTTCCCCAGAAACCTTGATTCACAGAGAAGGGACTAGATAAAACACCGGTTATTGGGAGATGGGCTAGATTAAACACTGGTTGTTAATCCTGCCACTTGCGAGCTATAGGCCTAATACTCTTTGTCTTATCTAAACAGTTTTTTGAAGTCTTAAATCATGGTTTGCAGAAATTTTCATGGGGCCGTCCATAAAGTACGTCACGCTATTTTTGACCATTTTTGACCCCGCCTGTCACAAACTGTCACAAATCTAGGATCCTCCCCCTAAAGTACGTCACACTTTCGAATTTTTTTCAATGAACACCGCAAGGCTATACCTAAGGCCTAAAACAAGGCTTCGCAACAGCATTACTAGCGCTCCTAGCGAGAAGAATCGTGAACAAAACATTCAGGGATACGCATTTCATGCCATTTTGACATAAAACTAATTCAAATGTTTCACAAAATTTGTGAAAATTGTCTTTAAAGCTATTAAATTCTACTAAAAAAATTAATTAAAAAAATTAAATGTGTTACGTCACACATGGCCTGACCCCCTCCCCCTGTCCCAAACTGTCACACTTTCTTAACCCCCCCGGAGCGTGACATAGCCTACTTTATAGGCGGCCCCATGCCTTTATCGCTAATAAAAGCATCTGGCTAATAAAAACATCTGGCAAATAAGAGTCTGAAACGTACTCTAGCTGATGTCAAAAGTAAAATATGCGTTGGTTTGACATTTTTGAAGTCTTAAACCATGGTTTTCATGGAAATAGCTGGCATAGGCCTGCAAGAGCCTGAAACGTGCTGTAGCTGATGTCAAAAGTAAAACATGCGTTGGTTTCTTGGGCTTTGCCCCAGACCCCGCTGGGGGAGCTTATTAGACGCTCCCCAACCCCCTAGTCGGCATTGGCTTCGTGCCTTCGGCGCATAGAAAAACAATCCTGAGCACCTCCCAGCAAAATGTTCTGGTTGCGTCCCTGGTACTTTCAGACGTTGGCGAGAAACGCACTACCCATTACGGCAGCTGGATTGTGGATGACAGGAGAGGTGTTGAGAGTTGCAGGAGGCATTCGTCTAGGTATATAATAAGCTGGTCTCCCTGACGTGGCTTTTGTGGGCGCTGAGAAATTCTCGAAGATTTTTACATTAGGTACTGTTCTTTGTGAACAACATACATGTATGTGTAAATGTGGTGCCAGAGTAGAATCCTTAGGTCATCATGGATCCTCCTGTCCTAAAGGTGCTGGAAGACACCAACGGCATGCTATGATAAACGACGTGATATGGCGAGCGATGACGAGAGCCAAATTACCGGCCATCAAAGAACCTATTGGTCTTTCCAGAACCGATGGTAAAAGACCAGACGGAGTTACCATAATACCTTGGTCCAGAGGTCGTTGCCTGGCTTGGGACGTCACCGTGCCGGACACGTTTGCAGCTTCGTACGTACATCTAACAGCGGAAAACGCAGGTGCAGCAGCGGAGAAAGCAGCTCGAAATAAGAGCAATAGGCCTAAATATAATGTCATCTCGCAGTCGCATCACTTTGTTCCTGTCAGCATGGGCGGAGACCTAGGGGAGACAGGGGGGATGGACCCCCCAATGAAAACGTTGGGGGGGGACAGCCCATGCATTTGTCCCCCCCAAAATTCAAGCGTTCGGACATGTACACACACACTTCAGTAGAGAACTAGAGAAAGAAAAGTTTAGCAGAGGAAGTAAATATTCTTGATGATATGAATTCCTGGGCATTCCAGGCAAAAGTTATTTACCAAAAGTTATTTAGTCCAACGTTGGATAGTTTGCGAACATTATACTGTATGGATACGACACCTCTTTTTTACCTGTCACCATTTATTATAAATAGGTTGCCAACACCAACGACACAACGCAACTCCGCCACTGGCTGCACTCTGCCAGAGCCAGTCCCAGGCCTGGATATAGGAGGAGGGCGTCGCTAATGGTCTTTGTTACCACACCGTGACGTTAAACAGCAAAATACACACAACGACACAACGTCGTATCGGAATTCTGCTACATGCCATTCAGCTTCTCTTCAGGTTCGAATCAACGTCATGTTCAACATTGGAAATAATATTGAAAGTAAATAAGTAAGTAAATAAGTGTTTTGTTTATTACTTTTCTTGAAAACGGACAATGGGACATAGAACATCATTATAATACATCGAAGTAATCATAGGTAAAAACGCTTGGGAAAAGTTTGGTCTCAGCTCTTGGGGGCCAACCGTGACCATCGAGATTACTACAGGCCGTACACAACGGAAATAAACTGCGCGTGACGTCACGAAGTGTCGGCTGCAACATCAATATTTTGATTTCGAGGTTGATTCGAATGTAATTTCTACTTGAAATCGTCGTTAAATCTTGCATTTACGCTGCAATTTGTTTGTATTTCATGCGTCGGAATATCTCAAGGTATGTATCACACCACCGAAAACGCTAAAAACTGTTTTAAGTTAAAAATCGGAAGAGTACGGACCATCGTAATGTTGACACCCTACAAAACATGATTATGTTCGCCGTCTGCTACTGTTAGATATATCGCTATTGCAATGGCTATAATTATTATTTGTCAGCACTGCTTAAATGAATATAGGCTATGAGCGGTATATAAAACGGATATTGCGTCTCTGTGTGGTAATATTATGTACGCAGTGCAATACTTATGATATACGGGTAAGCCCGAAAACTAAGTGCCTAAGTTTTGCTTCAATCGAAGTAGGATTGATGAAAAATAATATTGGTATAATGGGCAAACAATTTACAATGCTAAACGAAACGTGGCAATCCCGAAGACTGCGTGCCCTTTTACCAAACCATATGGTTGCCAACGACTTAGCTAAAATAGAGCGCTGCGACCTATCAACCGCATCCCACGATACAATGCGCTCAGTAAGTAAGTAATCGTCACGAGATCTAAGTAAAACGGCCAGGTTAATAAAATTATAAATAGGGGAAATATGCAGTAAATACGATTAAATATAAAATTCGAAACTAAGGCCGTAGCACTCTTGTCTAGCAATGTCTGGTTCAGCCGTACTGTTTGCACGGATAGGCATGCAGTCTTCGAGATTACCCTAAAGTCCTAAACGTTTACCTTAAGTTTTAACGGTGCATATAAATATAGCTTGTTATTCCATTTTAAATGATTTTCTTTACAGACTTCAAGAATGCCACAGAAATGCTGTGTCCCTAACTGCCGTGGAAACTACGACAAAACGAAAGAATACGCAGAGGATAAAGTCAGTGTTTTTCGTTTCCCTAGTGACCCTGTACTTCGCACGAAATGGTTGAGAATGATTCCCAGAGAAGGATTGGAAGTCAATGACAGGACTGTTGTGTGCGAGAAACATTTTGTGCCTGAATTCATAATACGAGTGGATACCGCAACTCGTGCCGATGGATCTATTCTCTCGGTTCCACGAAAGTATCCGAAACTGGCTGCAGATGCATACCCGTCTCTCTTCCCGAACAATTCATCCTACCTGTCTTCTGAGCCACCAAAGAAGAGAAAGTCGCCAGCTGAGAGGTTTGCTGAACAGTCTGCACGTGACAATGAAGATTTTCAGACATGGATACGAGAGGATGAAATTTCTTCATTTGACGAGCTGCTTTTGAAGATCGACGACTTCGTGAAAAAAATTTCTGAGTCCCATTGGATTACACTTCATGATAACAATTGTTTATGTATTTATACTGTTGATGTCATTGACAAGCCACGCATTACTACAGCGATTAAAATAATGAGGAGTCTGAATGTTGAAGTGTATAGAGGTGAGTCACATATTACCAGTAAAAGTTTGACTTGGATCCTTGGTAAGGAGTGTCTGCTTAAATGCTGGTCACAGTTATCATCATTACTTAGTCACTTTTCTACTCATGTTGGTCATTTGTCTGTGGATGAACAGGTAGAAGTTGTTAAGCAGGATTTGCATGAACTGATTGAGCTCGTTTATGATAACACTCTGAAGTTAGATCTGAGCTCAAGTGATTTTAGTTTTGTATCAGAAATTGATCGTGGCGGGTTGAAGTGGCCCAAAGATTTTTTATTAGAGATTGTGACACAGGCATTTATGGTTTTCAAAACTGTTGTATCTAAAGAATGTGAGGCAAAGTTCTTGACTGTGGGCAGTCAAAAGAATGTCTTAAATTTGTTGATTTGTGAACAATTGAAAAAGTCAGACCTGTGCTGTTGATGGAGAATGCACTTGTGGTACAACTATGCTATCTCTAGCACAGATGTCACTGAGTTATGTCACAAACATATTTTTAAATAATTACTGCAAGAAAGAAGCAGACAAATTGACTGTGGGGAAGCAGAAGACAAAAAGAAAATTAAAAACACTAGCGCATTGACATGTTCAGGTTTATAATTGTCTGTGATTTTATCATACATGTGTCATGTAAATAAATGTTAATTAATTACTGTTTTTCTTTTGTCACGTTATACCTAAGAACTTAGAAGCTTATGATGCCCCTGTTTAGAACTGTGGGGTAGCTATGTTAAAGGCCTTTGTGAGGTTATTGTAAGGCGCTATATAAATGCCCATGTGCATATATGGTATATATAAACCTCTGTATTCCTATTCACAATTCTGCACTGCATGTATCTCATGAAACAGTCTCAGAGTTTAGAACTGTGTTACAGGTCTTTGTGAAGTTATTGTAAGGCGCTATATAAATGTCCATATACACAAATACATACTTCTGTATGCATACATACTTAGCATAGAATTTTTAGTAGGCTAATTACTTATTTGAGCTAGAAAACAGTGTATCTGAATGCATACCAAGCAGCAACAGCTGCATGCATTCAGCCGCCTTCTGTGACGTCACAATCCCTTGTGTACGGCCTGGGATTCAGACGGTCGTGGGCCAACTCATAAATCGCCTTTCGTGGGTTTGGGTATATCACCGAGCGGCAGAAGGACGAGGGCCAAAACGCGAAGCTCCGAGAAGGGAATGTGCAGAGTTTCGCTAAACAATAATGAAATAGATTAACAATGACGACTATTATAGTAAGTAAGGAAGTAAGTATATTTTTTAATGTACCAGCTGCAAAAACGCACTCTGGTTAAAAAAAAACGACATAAAAAACAAATACAATACAAATCTGGCAGCCATCATGTCCTTAGACACCCAAAAATCGTTGATAATACTAAAAACAAAATGATGTCCTTACACACCCGAAAATCTTTGATAATTCTGGAATCAAAATAATGTTCTTAGACACCCCAAAATCGTTGATAATACTGGAACCAAAACGATATCCTTACACACCCGAAAATCGTTGAGAATTCTAGAGTTAAAATAATATCTATAGACAATCGAAAATAGGTGATAATACAGAAGGTGTCCATAGACACCCGAAAATCGTAGATTACAACACCTTACTTGGCATGTGCACCCTGAAATTGTTTCTGCTTTTTTAAAACACCTTACTTGGACACCCTTGAATTGTGTCTCTTTTTTAATTAAAAAGATGTCATTAGACACCCGAAAATCGATGATAATCCTGGAAACAAAAAATTTTCTTAGACCCCCGAAAGTCGTTGATAATACTAGAATCAAAATAATGTTCTTAGACACCCAAAAATAGGTAAAAATACAGGAGGTGTCCATAGACACCCGAAAATCGTTGATTACAACACCCTACTTGGCAACCCTGAAATTGTTTCCGCTTTTTGAAAACACTTTACTTGGACACCCTTCAATTGATTTTTCAAGATGCTTTATATATAATAAAATTACAAAATTCAAATATTTGCTTTAGACTAAGCGAATTATTAGAGATCATTGAACAATTCTTCGATAATGCTATCATTGCATGTTGAAATTATTTTTTTTTAATAATGGGGGGGCACATCTACCTGCCAAAACTTCTCCCATTTCGCGCTTCAGCGATCATCCTTCGGCCGCTCGTCCGTCCCCCCCAAAGTTCGGACCAGGTCTCCGCCACTGCCTGTCAGTGGCGGATTTAGGTTTTATTGCACGGGGGGGTCGAGGAGAATTTCAAGAGGGCGCCTGTACTTACATAGGTAAATAAAATAAATTAATTATAATACAACCGATTTAGCCGAATACATCAAACAGAATCAAGAATCTAGAAACTTTTTAAACTTGTGAACTTGACTACCCACTTGAATTACATAAATTTATCTTAGGCCTATTTAGCCTATGCCTATTATATACAAAATATTTATTAATGTAATTTATTGGATATTGATCCAAACTTCACGCAGAAACTGTCTTGTTAGTTTATATAAAAAGCTTTCTGCGTGATTTCATTGAAGCAAAACGATTTTAGGCCCTATAGTTAATTCAAAGTCGATGTTCTCAGCAGGGCCACGTTCAATTGAAGTTAATGCCAAACCAGATAGACGTTCTTTTGTCATTGTCAATCGCAAATAACTTTTGATAATCTTCAATCTGCCCCGTCAGGGTAGTTTACGATATCCGGTTGAAAAATACCATTTATTTAATATATAAAATTGTACTGGCCTAGTTAGCTGCACCGGTAAGCGAGAACGGCATTCGTCTGTTGTTGCAACGGACTGCGGTTCAAGCCCCGGGCTGGGAGTTGACATTAAGAGATTTAAATATATCGGGCTAGCACGTGTGGAACGCAGGGGCGCAAGCAGCTGCGGAGCGACCTTGGGAAAGTTGCTTACCCATTTTTGTCTGTGGGGAAGGCAACGGGAAACCACCTCACTCATCTCATCCCCCAGAGGCGTAAAGCCAATCATGGGCGTCTGCAGGAATTTTTCTAGTGGGGGGGGCGCAAACTTTTAAATAATTGTCACATGGTCTAAATTTAATGGGTGACAGTTAGAAATTTCATATTACCACTAGAGAATCCTATAATAGCTAGCCTACTTAGTATACATTATGCCCCAAATAAAGATATATAGGTCCAACTTGTAGAACGAATCGATAATCACATTAAAAATCGCGTTGTAACAATCACAACCAAATAATCTAAATTTATGTGCAACTATGCGAAAAATCCAGGGGCGCACTTGCGCCCCCTTGCGCCCCGCTGCGGACGCCCATGAAGAATGAACCTGCCTTCGGACAGAAAACCATCATCATCATCATCATTAGGGCCTTACGGCAAGTTGAATTTTTCATATAGGCGGGATAATAGGCCTACGCAAAGCGGCAAAGGGCCATAGAAATAAATGAAAATAAGCAATGGCCGCCAGAGAAATAAATAAAAATAAGTATTTCTTTAATAAGTGTTAGATTCATGGTGTGATTGCGTAAAGTCGTAAAAACTTAGAATGCAATAATCTGGCAAAGGCAAGAGAATTTACTTTCCACGATGGACATTTTAGGTTTAAGTAATAAGTACCGTTGCGGTCCGAGAGGGCGCCACTTTTTGCCCAAGGGGGCACGGGGGGCGAACAGACCCCCGGGCCCGTACTAAATCCACCACTGGTTCCTGTGGCCATCGAAACTGGAGGAAGCTGGCACTCCGAGTCCCTGGAATTCGTTCAAGAGCTGGGAGGCAGAATTTCTATAGCGACCGGTGACCAGAGAGAGACCAACCATCTGCTTCAGCGCATTTCAGTCGCGCTCCAAATAGGAAATTCGTTGTCTGTGTTGGGCAATACGGAACTTATCGGCCAAGACACTGAGAGGCCAAGGACCTAATGTTTGAAACGATTATTTACTCGTCTGTACATGATTTTGTCAGTTTTTTAAGAAATAAATGTGTTATTTTAATAATAATAATAATAATAATAATAATAATAATAATAATAATAATAATAATAATAATATTAATAATAATAATAATAATAATAACCCTAGAGAAATCATGCACCTGTTCCAGCGTTTGTCAGTTTGCACGCAACGGTTCAATGGCGTTGCATTTAGAGGCACTTTTGGGCACGACGTTGGAGACGAGAACCAATAAACTGATTTTAATCTTCTTTTACAGCCCGAGGGATCCTTACTACCTCAGTGCAGGCGGCCATCCGCAAAGAGCAGAAATACGAAGGGCTGCCCGCTTCCTACATCTTTCAGCCGGTGGCCATAGAGACATTGGGCCCGTTCAATCCTTCAGCCTCAGACTTCATAAATGAAATTGGCAGCCGCATCTCTTCTATCACTGGTGACAGACGTGAAGCTCTCTTTCTTTTTCAACGTCTGTCCATTTGTATCCAACGCTTCAACCTGGTCGCTTTCAAAGGTACTTTTGCCTCACACCCTGAAGACGAGGCCTGACCCACCAGACGATCATTCTTCAGTTAATAATAGTCCATAAGTCCCTGGGGGAATGAAGTACCTCAGGGCAAAAAAAAAATTAATAATAATAATAATAATAATAATTATAATAATAATAATAATAATAATAATAATAATAATAATTATTATTATTATTATTTTTTTTTTTTTTTTTTGCCCTGAGGTACTTCATTCCCCCAGGGACTTATGGACTATTATTATATGAAGAGTGTATGTCTGGTGGGTCAGGCCTCGTCTTCAGGGTGTGAGGCAAAAGTGCCTTTGAAAGCGACCAAGTTGTAGCGTTGAATGCAAGTGGACAGACGTTGAAAAAGAAAGAAAGCTTCACGTCTGTCACCAGTGATAGAAGAGATGCGGCTGCCAATTTCATTTATGAAGTCTGAGGCTGAAGGATTGAACGGGCCCAATGTCTCTATGGCCACCGGCTGAAAGATGTAGGAAGTGGGAAACTCTCGGTATTTCTGTTCCTTGCGGATGGCCGCCTGCACTGATGCAGGCTCGACCAGACCGTTCGGGTGGGTTATGTACGAGGCGGCACAAGTGTGAACAATGGTGGCATCCCACGCCAAGTACTTCCCACCTGACCAAGGTATGAGAGTTGCCCCGTCCGGCCTCTTTCCATCGGATCTAAAGAGACCCGCCGGTTCCTTGATGCTTGGGATGTCAGCTCTGATGAGGGCACGCCAAATGATGTCGTTTATGGCGTGGTGACGAAGGGAGCGACCCATGGCTCTCCTACAGACGAAACCATGATGGCCCTCGGGGCCAACTCCTTCGCCACAATGGCATGTGTGAGGACCACACAAGTCCAAGCCCAACCTCAGGCCCACCGCCACCCGGACAGCCTCATTATCCAGGACAAGACCACAAGCGGCGATTGGAAGCGCGAGCAGCCAGTCAGCTGAATGGGGACTGCACGACGCATCCAGCCTGGCTCGGTCGACTAAACCGACGGCACTTTGGCGGATTTCCGCCTTATCCTTTTCGACCAGTGGCCTGTCCCAGAGGCTCTGTTTACCGGGTAAGGGGTGCATTGTTGCCGGCAAGGTATCATGACGGGCCTCCAGCAGATCCGACACGAACCGGTCAGGATCTGCCCCACCAACCGCAAGGATGGCAGATTGCAGGTCGAGAGTCGACGCGGCTGAAGCCAAATAGGCAGAAGAAGCCAGCGAAGCGACTCTACGGATGCCAAGTCCGCCATCTTTTATTGGTAGCGCAGCCTGCAACCATTGGAGATCACCGAGAGAGCAGTTGACAATGGTCTCAAGGCCCGTCCTCATGAGTCCATCTAATGTCACTAGGGCAGGGTGGTCAAAGCAGGGGGAGCAGCGGAGAAGGTAGCTCACTTTCGAAGCGCCAAATGATGAGCGCAGTAGGATCAGGGCGTTCTGTGAAGGCAACAGACGCAGTCTCTCCAATGCTCGCCTGAACATATCCCCATGACGTGCCAAAGCATCGTCCAGCGCCTTTCCTCGAAACAGTGGGGCCCCCAACAAGAGTAGTGCTGTTGCCTCGACCCTAGTGTAGCTCGACAATGGAAGTGCTAATTCCAGTGTGGCGTCCGGGGAGAAAACCTCGCACTTGGTTGGGTTAAGGTGAAGGCCCAACAGTGGTCCCAATCCGACTACCAACTGCACGTCCCGGGCCACAGACTCCATGTTGCCGCCGAGAGTCAAATCGTCAAGGAATCCAACTTTGAGGTCAGACTCCAGCGATTCCAGCACCGGCTGCAATGGTAGACTAAAAAGGAGAGGGCCCAACGGGTCGCCCTGCTGGGGGCCAACCTGTGATGACAGAAACAGGTGACCAAACTTAAGGACAGATGGAATCGAATATGTTTGGTGAACAAATGGATAGATCTCTGGAATGATCTTGTGGACCGAATCCAACATGACGTCACGCCTTAAAGAGTTAAATGCGTTGGTGAAGTCCAGCTTCACCAACACCTGATCGCTACGCATACTGCTGATAAACCTTCGGGTAGCATGGACAGCGGCCTCACAGCCGCCCGGGACGCCGATTCCCAGCTGCAGTGGCGCAAAATGAGATGGGAGCTTAGATATTGCATATTTATTTGCACATTTGGCAGCTAGTCTTCGCCAAATGTAGCCAACTGCTATCGGTCTCAATCCCCCCGATTCTTTGTTGAGGGCGATCATATTGCCCCCAAACAAAATTGGTCTGACATCGGGAGGGCATTCGCCGCGAAGCAGCAGGTTGATGAAATCCGATAAAGCCTCGATGAGGGGTTGCTGCATCCCGTTGTGTCCGATCAGGTCCAACAGATGACCTGGTCTAAAGCCATCCGGACCCCCTGCTGACCCCGCCGGGAAAGATCGGATTGCTTCTAGCACCTCGCCAGCCGTCACTTGCCATGCCACCATGGAAGCAGGGTCGGGTAGGCCCATAAGGGCCTCTGGGCATGGGTCTGTGGGATGCTTCTCCAGCAATAGCTTGAGATTATCTTCAGAGGGGATTGCTGGCTGGGCCCCTTCGCACAAGATGCGGACAGCGGCCTTAATGTTTCCGTCCTCTAACTTGGCATTGACGGCAGCTAGCAGCACCTCTCGTTGATTCCGACGGCCTACGCGATTGTTCACAGGGCATTGCTCCTCGCTGAGTGAGCCAGGGTCTGAGAGCCACCTCTCTGTCCGGTTCTTGATGAGTTTTGTCATGCTGCGACGTTTTCCAGCCCTAGGTGGTTGGGCGAGTATGGAAGGAGCAAAGTCAAGCAAGGCCTTCCACGCCGTGGTGGATTGCGGTTCTTTGCATATGTCGAGCAGGGTCGAGGTTAAGGCCTGAGCACAGGCCGGGCGGGCTCCCTTGCATATATGCCTGAGGAGTGGCCCTCTGGTTTCCGGATGCGACATGCCGCCGTCCAAGACGTCGACAAGATCCGGCTTATGCGGGGCGGACGGCGCCGATGGAACCGTGACGGGCAATCGCGACTGCTCCAATCCATCATTCAACGTCCCTCCATCGACCCCGACCCTAACGTCCGACTTATCCCTCTCTCCCCCATTTACTTCCAACGGTGGGCGATTTGAACCTGGGCAAGGACTACTTCTAGGACCGTGCAGATGGACCAGGCTACCCCCTGAGTGCAGTTGTCTTGCGGCCAAGCAATGGCTGCAAGTGCCCCTTGCCTTAGGAGGTTTCTCAGTTTGAGACATCGATATAATCCGGCCAGACTATTCCCAATGAATGCATGCCTTGTTTATGTGTGCCAAATGAGAGAAAAACAGTAACCTACTAGTGAAATGCGAAATTACCTTCAAATCTCACATGCGTAAGCGGCGTGCGAAAAGAACCGTTTAAGAAATCCGGTTGAAAGTTAGCAACAATTAGCAAAACTCCATCTACATCTTGACGGAAGTAAGAAGTAAAGAAAACGAGTGTTTCAAACGAACCGCTAAACTTTAAACGCTGAAAGTGCGCAGTAGGCTAAGCGTGCTGCAACGACTGGATAAAGACAGGTGTGTGGACGTAAACAAACAGCCTACGCCCCCTTCACGGCGCGCGCGCGCACACCGGACAAACACGAAAAGACCGACCAAAACATGGATCAAAAGCATACAAATGGACACTCAACTACGTTAGAAAAGTGACACTAGTTCCAGCAGCACTAATTCATACAAACCAATCCAACAAGAAAGTTGAAAAACCATTAGAAGTGAACGAAAATTAGGTTAAAATCACATGCGTGAAAAGCAGAGCGTGCAACCCAGACGAGGCCATTCCAGACATCAATTATTATTATTATTATTATTATTATTATTATTATTATTATTATTATTATTATCATCATCCAGCGATTCAATGCGGTTGCATTCCGAGGTGCCTTTCCTGCGCAGGAGCTCAACGACGATTAGGTGCCGTTCCAGATGTTTTTATTTTGTTCTTAATTAATATTTAAGTCCCTGAGGGATCCTAAATACCTCGGGGCGCAAAAAAAATAAATAATAATAATGCTTCCTCCTACCTCAGCATCTCGTCATCAATGCCTGGAGGGGCAGCCGAACATGCCGCGAACCGGAAGTGCGCTAAATATTCAACCCTTCCGACCACCCATGATTTCGTCCCCATCGCCATCGAATCGCTGGGCCCCGTCAATCGGACAGGACGCGAATTCTTGACGGAGTTGGGAAGCCGCATGACCGCCGTTTCTGGGGACACTCGAGAGACTATGCACTTGTACCAACGTTTATCTGTATGCACTCAGAGATTCAACGCCATTGCCTTCAGAGGAACATTCTCACAACCAACCGGGGTCGAGGACGACCAGCCATACTAATAATTAAATGCACTAAACATTGGTTTTAAGAATGCTGCTGTAGGCAATCTATTAGTACATTATGATTGCGTTTTGTCATGCGTTCACTGTTCAGCAAGCACAGCCAGTTGGCGTTGCACAGTTTGTAACAGAAATAAATGATGGTTATAATAATAAAAATAAAATAAAAATAATAATAATAATAATAATAATAATCATAATCATAATAATAATCATAATAATAATCATAATCATAATCATAATCGTAATCATAATCATAATCATAATCATAATAATCATAATAATCATAATAATCATAATCATAATGATTAATGATTAATGATTAATAATAATAATAATAATAATAATAATAATAATAATAATAATAATAATAATAATAATAATAAGAACCGATGGTAAAAGACCAGACGGAGTTACCATAATACCCTTGTCCAGAGGTCGTTGCCTGGCTTGGGACGTCACTGTGCCGGACACGTTTGCAGCTTCGTACGTACATCTAACAGCGGAAAACGCAGGTGCAGCAGCGGAGAAAGCAGCTCGAAATAAGACCAGTAAATATGCTGTCATCTCGCAGTCGCATCACTTCGTTCCTGTGGCCATCGAAACCGGAGGAAGCTGGCACTCAGAGTCCCTGGAATTCGTTCAAGAGTTGGGAAGCAGAATTTCGATGTCGACCGGTGACCAGAGAGAGTCCAACCATCTGCTCCAGCGCATTTCAGTCGCGCTCCAAGTAGGAAACTCGTTGTCTGTGTTGGGCACGACAGAACTTATCGGCCAAGACACTGAGAGGCCAAGGACCTAATGTTTGAAACGATTATTTATTCGTCTGTACATGATTGTGTCAGTTTTTGAAGACATAAATGTGTTATAATAATAATAATAATAATAATAATAATAATAATAATAATAATAATAATAATAATAATAATAATAATAATAATAATAATAATAATAATAATAATAATAATAATAATAATAATAATAATAATAATAATAATAATAATAATAATAATAATAATAATAATAATACTTACTGGGAGCGATATCAGCGCCTCACGCCGGGGACTGGCTATCCACCGTGCCAGTTGCATCGTGCGGCCTAGGCCTGAGCAACGAGGCGATGCGAGTGGCGATCGGCCTACGCCTGGGTCTCAACCTGTGCACTCCACATCAGTGCCAATGTGGCGAGACGGCGGACCCCGGAGGTCACCATGGGCTGGTTTGCAAGAAATCGGAAGGACGATCAAGCCGCCACTTTGCGATGAACGACATCATAATTATGGAGATCGCTGAAAAGAGCGGACATCCCGAGCTCGAAAGAACCCCCAGGGCTCCTTCGCACTGACGGTAAGAGGCCAGATGGGGCGACGCTCATACCATGGGCTGGAGGAAAATACATCACCTGGGACGCAACCAGCATCCAACCTTCACAACAGACTACAAAGAAATACAAAAGAGCACACTATTGATCTAATTAAATGACAAAGAAGTTTTGTATATAACATTTCTTTCTAGGAATACAAATAAAAATGTCACATGGTTTAAACTAGTCATTATAATTGTATTTCAATGCGATGTACTAATTTTTTAGGCGGGAAAAACAAATGCTGAGCTGCGAATAGTAGGCGATTAAACTCTCGCTAATGGACTCGCAGCGCACTCGTCGATAACAAGCGACATGGCAGTGGAGATTGATACAGAGACATTGAAGTCACTCATTTGAAGCAACTTCTCAGATGGTCGAATTCAGTGGAAGAGTAAAGTTGTGCCTTTGTCCAAACTAATATCAGGGACTGTAGAAAATTAAACACATGTCTGTAATAATAATAATAATAATAATTACGACGATTTATATGGCGCAGTAACACAGCCATGCCGTTACAAGGGCGCCTTACAGAAAACCAGCTACACCGGATAAGCCCTAGCGAACAAGTGTGATTTTAGCCTGGCTTTAAAAGAGTCCACTGAGTCTGTAACATTGCATTCGGAACAAGAACTCTTCAACAGAATCCACACTCTTCCACAGAATGCTTTGTTTGGGCATAAGCAAACTTGAATTGTGTAGGTCTACTTCCATTCTTGTTTGATTGTGCGATATTGAGAAAAGGGACAATGTCTTCTCTGGTGAATGCCTTTCAGTCAAACAAAGAGACTCTAGCTTTATCAACCAGTCCTCACTACGTGTTGCTTAGCCAAAGCCTGCCACATAATTTTGGTTAACTAGTGGAGTTGTATACAGCCTATATATATGTCGAGAGCCATTATGGTAAAATTTGTACAATAGTGTTTGATGGTTATCCTGAACGAGTGACCACTAAAACAGCAGAACAAGAGCGATGAGCAGCATCACGAAATTCTAGAGACATTATTTTCGCTGACAATAAATCAAACTATCCCCCAGCCATATTTCTTAACAAATAGAAACAACAAAAGACCCCTCATAATATGAAATCTAGAGGTTATTCGGTTTTACAAGCGGAAAGTGATGCAGATAGTGTTATCGTCACAGCTGCTCTAGATCACGTCAAAGGTAACATTTCAACGGTGAACTTTGACCAGGACACGGATCTACTAGTAATTGCAATTGCACTGTATTTCTATTCCATAATCTAAAAATATTACCTTTCGAGTATATAGATAAATTTCAAGTATGCTTATTTATGTTTAAACTTCAAGTGCATCAAATACCTACTAATTTTGACTACTGGTTTTGTAAAAATTCAGATGTGCATGACCATTATACGCGTTCAGCCATGAACTACCATCAGCGAAGGGTACGCACCACTGCTAGGCAACAAAGCATTGGAATATATGGTCCACTACTATGGAACTCACTGCCTAATGACCCTAACCCATATCAACCCATGACAGAAATTTATGGTTTCTTTCACATTTTCGTGTTTGTCTAGACCCAAAACCATCGTATTCACCCAGATTTTTAAAAAATATTGCAGGGGTAGGCAGTTGTAGGCACAAATATAACCGTCAGTTTAAACTGACGCAAGGCACAGGAGGGTACATGTACATAAACCACTGACATTGTATCATAGTGACCCTACCTAGCAACAATGGTTCATTACATGTACATTCCAGCTTCGGCAACATGCAATAAATTTTGAATATAAGATCAGATAATTATAGGACACGACAGTCAGCAGGAGTGCAACAAAAGTCCAATGATGGGCATTGAGCAGAGTCAAAATAGCAGATAAGGTACTATCATAAGTAAAACTTTACTCATTTGGATAGGTGCAGTTTGCCCCAATCCTCCAACATTTCAAGGGCTACCTGGCACTAGTATCTATATCAAATGATGATACATTAAGAGTAAATTATTAGTCCACAGTAAAATGAACTGTTTCTAATGGATCTAGGACAAAACCCCCCGATCATTACCCCGCTTGAAATTACCCCCCCCCGTCTGTCTACATTTTGGTTCAGTGTATGTATGTATGTATGTATGTATGTATGTATGTATGTATGTATGTATGTATGTATGTATGTATGTATGTATGTGTGTGTGTGTGTGTGTGTGTGTGTGTGTATGTATGTATGTATGTATGTATGTATGTATGTATGTATGTATGTATGTATGTATGTATGTATGTATGTATGTATGTATGTATGTATGTATGTATGTATGTATGTATGTATGTATGTATGTATGTATGTATGTATGTATGTATGTATGTATGTATGTATGTATGTATGTATGTATGTATGTATGTACAGGGTGCGCCAAAAAAAAGACCCCCTCTAGGTTTTTTGCCACTTTCTTGGCCAAAATTAAGAATTTTCGAATGAAATTTTACAGGCTTATAGACAATTCATATTTACATATGATGGCCAGATTTCATCAACATATTTCAAACAAAACAAAAGATATGCCACTTTTAGGGAGGTCACCCCCCGTTTTTTGACGTTTCAAAAACGAAACGCAATTGTTTAAGGTTTTTTGCGAATATCTTGGCCAAAATTCAAACAATCGAAATGAAATTTTACAGTCTTATAGAAAATTCATATCTACACATGGTGGCCGGATTTCATTACAATATTTAATACTGAACAAAAGTTATGCCACTTTTAGTGAGACCACCCACCGTTTTTTGACGTTTCAAAAACGAAACGCAACAAAAAGTGACAAAAACACGATTTTTTAAGTCTCATCACAAATAACTGTTGTCAAATGAACTTGGTAGTGTTTCCCAACTTGTGTTCAATGTGCCCACCACCCGTGCCAAAACTTATTTTGAGTCTCTATGAAGAGTTCTTGATGGACCTGTTGATTATCTGACAGATTCATTATTTTTTCTTATTTTAAGAATTTGATTGTCATCTTGCTAAGTGACTTCTCAGTGACGTGCAGCTACGCTGGTACCCTGTTTCTTTTTTAAATAGTAATAATAATGATCATTTGGCAATATCAAGGCTATTTGATAATAATTATTTGAGATGAGACTTAATAAAATCGTGTTTTTGCTGCGTTACGTCTCTGAATAGCCAAAAATTGGGGGGTGGCCTCACCAAAAGTGGTATAACTTTTGTTGTTTTGGAAATATTTTGATGAAATCTGACCATCGTATGCAGATATGAATTGTCTTTAATCGTGTAAAATTTCATTTTGATATTCTTACTTTTGGCCAAGATATTGGCAAAAATCTTAGGGGGGTCTTTTTTTTGGGCGCACCCTGTATGTACTATGTACGTATGTACGTGTGTACGTGTGTGCGTGTGTGCGTGTGTACGTGTGTACGTATGTACGTATGTATGTATGGATGTATGTATGCATACATGCATACATGCATACATGCATACATGCATACATGCATTACTTGTATGTATAAATGTAAGTATATGCATGTATGTACGTACGTACGTAAATATGTATGTATGTAAGCGGATCAGGACGTTTGGGCGCCGCCGTTTGGGCGCCGGCCGTTTGGGCGCCGCCGTTTCGGCGCCGGCCGTTTGGGCGCGACGCCGTTTGGGCGCCGGACGTTGCGGCGCGAAAGAAGAACCTTGACGTTTGTAGATATAATTACATACGAAAGAGCCTCCTTCCTAAACTTGACGTTTGTAGATATAATTACATACGAAAGAGCCTCCTTCCTAAACTTGACGTTTGTAGATATAATTACATACGAAAGAGCCTCCTTCCGAGACTATTGTTTATCCCCTGTGAATGTGACGTTTGACGCGTTGCCGCTTGTTTACGCACCAGGGCTATACAGGATAACATACGAAAGAGCCTCCTTCCTAACCAGAGCTGGCATATAAATTCCGAGCTCTGTGTTGTGGAAAACATTTAACTGGACAAATAAAGAGTTTTAAGTGCTATTTCATTACATAACTTCTTCCGCGCCGAAACGTACGGCGCCCAAACGGCGTCGCGCCCAAACAGCCGGCGCCGAAACGGCGGCGCCCAAACGGCCGGCGCCCAAACGGCGGCGCCCAAACGTCACGTACCGGTATGTAAGTATGCATGTATGTATGTAGTTAATTAGGTATGTATGTACATACATAATTCATACATGCACACATACATGAAAACATACGTACGCACATACAAACGTACATACATTTATACATATATATATATGCATGCATGCGCATACATACATACATGCATACATGCGTACATGCATACATGTATCAATGGCACCCATCTGCTCTGGCTCAAGTCTTACATTACTGATCGCACTCAAATGGTCATTTGTGGAGACTCCAGAACTCCCTGGGTCTTTGTCAAATATGGTGTCCCTCAGGGTTCTGTTCTGGGACCTTTACTTTATCTCTTGTATACTGCTGACATTCCATCCATATTCTTTAAACACTTGGCAACTGGTCACCTCTATATGCTGATGATGCGCAGGCACTTGTTCACGGTCCATCATCGTCTCAGGTTGTTCTTGCTGCCCGCATAGATGCTCTTTCTCAAGACTTGCATCAACGTTCATCTCGATCAAAAATCCAGTGCAGATCGAACCGATCAGAAGCTCGCTGATCACGCAACAGGCATTGACGGATCGAATTGGATCACGGAAACACGCACGGTGATCGGATAATAATTAAATTTCTTCATCATCATATACCGTTTATTAACGAGGCTTCATAACTGAGATGATCGCCTCAATCATGTACATTTACATTTATGCAGTGTGTCAATACACAAATACGATTTGTATAGGCATTATACCACTAACATACATTATTAAGATAGTCCTGTAAATTTTTAGTCTATTGTAATAATAATTAATGCATTATTGTTCGTTGGTTTGCGGCGGCCGTAGTGGCGCCGCATAGCGAATAGGTCAAAAACTTTTAAATTTCTTCGCTCTTCTGCTTGTACTTATACAGGGTGGGCCAAAAAAAAAGACCCCCCTAAGATTTTTGCCAATATCTTGACCAAAAGTAAGAATTTTCAGATGAAAATTTACTATCTTAAAGACAATTCATATTTACACATGATGGCCAGATTTCATAAAAAATATTGCAAACAGAACAAAAGTTATGCCACGTTTAGTGAGGCCACCCACCGTTTTTTGACGATTCAAAAACCCGACGCAACAAAAAGTAATAAAATTTCAATCTAATTGTTCTGGCCAATATCTTGGCCAAAAGTAAGAATATCAAAATGAAATTTTGCACAGTTAAAGACAATTCATATCCACACAGGATGGCCAGATTTAATCAAAATATTTCCAAAACAACAAAAGTTATACCACTTTTAGTGAGGCCACCCCCAATTTTTGACAATTCAAAGACGTAACGCAGCAAAAACACGATTTTATGAAGTCTCATCTCAAATAATTATTATCAAATAGCCTTGATATTGACAGATAATCATTATTATTACTATTTAAAAATGAAATATAGTACCAGCGTAGCTGCACGTCACTGAGAAGTCACTTGGCAAGAGGACGCTCAAATTGGTAAATAAGGAATCTGTCAGATTAATCAGGGGTCCATCAAGAACTTTGCAAAGAGACTCAAAAGAAGTTTTGACACTGGTATTGGGCACATTGAACACAAGTTGTGAAGCACTGCCAAGTTCATTTGACAACAGTTATTTGAGAGGAGACTTAATAAAATCGTGTTTTTGCGACTTTTTGTTGCGTTTCGTTTTTGAATCGTCAAAAACGGTGGGTGGTCCCGCTAAAAGTGGTATAACTTGTGTTGTGTTTGAAATATTTTGATGAAATTTGGCCCTAATGTGTAAATTTGATTTGCCTTTAAGCCTGTAAAATTTCATTTCGACATTCTTAAGTTTGGTGAAGATATTGGCAAAAAACCTAATTTTTTTGCGTTTCGTTTTTGAATCGTCAAAAAACGGGGGGTGGCCTCACTAAAACTGATATAAGTTTTGTTCCGTTTGATACATTTAGATGAAATCTGGCCATCATGTGTAAATATGAATTACCTTTAAGACTGCAAAATTCCGTTAAGAAATTATAACTTCTGGCCAAAATATTGGCAAAAAACCTAGGGGGGGTCTTTTTTTTGGCCCACCCTGTACATCGAATATTAAATTTCTTCACTCTTCTGAATATTTTTCTCAAGTCTACATGCAATTTTAAACATTCAAATTCCACCAATAAAAGTATAAGCAAATAGATTATATATTCAACATTAATATGAAAATCAAATCATTCAGCCAAGATGTATAAGATAGTTATTATAATTAAATTTCTTCGCTCTTCTGCTTGTACTTATAGGTCGATTATTAAACTTTAAAGGGGTGTTTAATTATTTTCAGTTTCCGCAGATCCAAGAATATCGATTGAATTGATTATCTTGACTCATCCATAGGATAAATCACGTATCTGCAAGTCCGTTGATTTAATCTGAGAAACAAATAAAACATAGAATAATTATTTATATGAGGAAAGTGTGAAGTTAACAGCTAATGGTTCAAAAGCTATGCAGCTATGTATTGCAAGCCGTCTGTTCTGTTAGTAGTTAGAATTTATTATGTCTTCTGTATTATGCGATCTTGTGAATTGCTTAAACTGCCTAAATGGACACTATAATTGGTTGCGATCTGTCAACCTGATTGTTTCAATAAAGAAAAATCATTGTGACACCTCTTGAAACTCCAGCAGCCTTCGACACCCTTTTAAACTTCTAATATATTCATTTATATACTTTGCTTGTCCAACGCGTTGCAATTGTACAGCAGAAAAAGAGGAAGAAGTTGATACAAATACAGAGATAAAAAAGGCTTTTATTCTTGGAGTTTTGGCAGCCATTGACAACGCTAAGTCTAGGCAACATGCACAATTTGTAATTAGCCGTGTAAAGACTTTAAAAAACATAATGACGATATCTCTATTTTCTTTAAACTCCAACAACCTTCGACACCCTTTGAAACTTTGAAATTTTTCGCCTAGTATATACTCTGCCGGTCAAAAACGCTGCAAGGTGAGAACTCGTCATGACTATCTAGAACGTTAGCACATTATGCCTGTGTTTGTCAGGCGTTCTCTGTTCATCACGCACAGCCAATTGATGTTGCACTGTTTGAAACGGAAATAAATGGTTATATACAAAACAAAACAAAACAACAACAACAACAACAACAAATAATAATAATAATAATATTAATAATAATAATATTCAGGGGCACATTTGCACAACTCACCGGGGTCGAGGACGACTGATCACACACTCATTAATGCATATACATTTGTTGCACATTATGCTAGCGTTTTGACAGCGGTTCAGTGTTTTTCAGGGACAGCCAGTTGTGTTTGCACTGCTTGAAATGGAAATAAAAGATGATGTTATAATATTAATAATAATAATAATAATAATAATAATAATAATAATAATAATAATAATAATAATAATAATAATAATAATAATAATAATAATAATAATCTTTTGTTTAATGAAACGCCTGCAAGACGCACTGCGCTTTACATTTACAAGTTAGGCAGTAATCTTAATTAAACTTAACTACCAACTGAGTAGACAGCTTTGCAATTACAATGGCGCTAATAGCAGCCTACAAAGCATACCCGCCCAACGGGGGCTCGAACTCACTACCTCTCGCACTCTTGGCCAGCGTGTTTTCCATTGCGCAACCGCCCCCCGACCCCCAATAAATCTTCGTTTCCAGCTAAATTTTGTTCCACGAGAGAAGACCTTGAAAGATATTTTGCTGAGAGATTCGCTTATACAATTAATGGTCAGTGTCATTAGGTTCATTCAGAATCGTTCAAGGTCGGTCACGATCAGTCAGGATCAGTTTGGGTCATTGAAGGTCATTGAAGGTCATTGCGGGTCGTTGCGTCAATCATCCTACAGAATTTCTTGAGCACTTGACAGATGTAATACATGTAGTTATTCTCGTGACAATCTGTCTTCTGCCAATAACTTGAGTTCGTCACTCCCTGCGTCACGACCAGCTTCATGCAGATAATAAAAATAATAATAATAATAATAATAAAAATAATAAAAATAATAATAATAATAATAATAATAATAATAATAATAATAATAATAATATTAATAATAATAATAATAATAATAAAGTGTCAGACACTTTTGCAGCATCGCATCTTGCAGCAACATCAGCAGGAGCAGGTGAGGCCGCAAACCGAGCAGCCGCTGCCAAAAGAATCAAATACGACGCAATCACACGGACGCATGACTTCGTAGCGGTGGCATTGGAATCCAGCGGTTCCTGGAGCTCGGAAGGACTGGACTTTGTTTTGGATCTGGGACGAAGGCTGACCGAAGCAACACAGGACAGACTCGAAACAAGCTACCTCCTTCAAAGAATCTCGATAGCAGTCCAGCGGGGAATGCCATCTGCTTCTCTTCCACATTGCCTCTGTAACAATGCTATATAAACCGACTGTTGTTGAATAATAATAATAATAATAATAATAATAATAATAATAATATACCTCGGGGCAAAAAAAAAAAAAATAATAATAATAATAATAATAATAACAATAACAATAACAATAACAATAACAATAACAATAATAATAATAATATTAATAAAAATAATAATAATAATAATAATAATAATAATAATAGTAATAATAATAATAATATGACGATCTATATAGCGCCGTAGCTCAGCCGAGGCCGAAGGAAAGGGCGCTGTACACGGGATAAAATGTTACTGTCAATAAATAAACGATTGTTTGAATAGGTGAGTTTTGAGACTGGATTTAAATGTCTCCAGCGATGGTGTCATCATCACGTGGGCAGGAAGTCTGTTCCATGCAGTTGGTCCCGCCACAGAGAACGAGCTTTCACCAAACCTCGTGGTTGACCGCGGGACATGCAGCAGCCCCCTCGCCGACGATCTTAACCTATTGTCTGTGATTGAAATGCAGAAATCCGCGATGTATTCAGGCATGAGGTTGTGTAATGATTTGTAGGTAATTAGGCAGAGCTTGTATTGAATACGCTGGGGTACACGCAGCCAGTGCAGGTTGTCACACAGCAGGTCAGTCAGATGATCGGGTGGTGCGCGACCGTATATAATGCGTGCAGTTGAGCACCGACTGGATCCGCTCCAGCTGACAAGCCGGAAGACCCGCCAGTACACTGTTGCAGTAGTCAACCCTGGAGACGATGAAGCTGTTGACTAATATGACAGCCGTTGAGGTTGGGACGAATCTGCGGGTGGTTTTGAATCGTCGCAGTTGGTAAAAACAACCACAAACAAGTTGACTCAAGTAGAGGCCCAATAAGGCGGTTGACTCATTTGACCAGTACAGCCTTGACTTTCGGACATTTGACCAATACAGCCTTGACCTTTGACCCATTTGACCAATATAGCCTTAAAAATTGAGTGTCCGCGCAGTTTGACCAATACTAGCCTTGAAAATGGAATATCCAACTCGAGCTAAAGACAAGATATTCCAATAAAAATGGACTACTCGATGAAAACTGTTACTGAATTACGAAACATTGCCGAGCAGAGCGGCATGGATGGATATTTTACTAGACTGCGAAAAGCGGAGTTGATTGCTAAACTTGACGCTCGCGACACACCTTCATCCGCATTTACCGTTAGTTTGATCGGCACCGACGAACGCCCATGCGAGATCATCACCGTCGTTGAGCGTCGACGCAATGGAAACTCACCCCCATGTGATGCAAGTTTGTTCGACACCGACGAACACCCATGCGAGATCATCGCCGTTAATTGCCGGCGCAATGGAAACTCATTCCCATGTGACGCATGTTTGATCGACACCGACGAACGCCCATGTAAGTACATCGTCGTTGAGTGTCTACGCAATGGAACCCTGTGTAAATTTATTTTGCTCTGCGGCCCCGACGACTGATTCTATGCGGCGTAAACACGTTAGACTTCGAGTCTGGCAGGCGTATTTTTCTGCGAAACTTTTTCATATGTTTTGGCAACCGCCTCGGCATCTGAAAAACGAAAGCGAAAACACAAAAGTTCATGCAGCTGTCTCTTTCACGTCTCTAACGTAGGTCTATTTTGGACAAACTCTCTGCCATTATACATAGGTCTAATCAACATCTTCATCACCACCACCACCATCATCAACATCATCGTAGTCATCATCATCATCACCGCCCCCACCACCACCACCGCCACCATCATCATCAACCTCATCGTAGTCATCATCATCGCCACCATCATCATCAACCCGATTTGTCGTCATCATCTCTTCATCATCATCGCCGTCATCACCACCACCACCACCACCATCATCATCAACATCATCGTAGTCATCATCAGCATCATCATCGTCGTTGTCGTTGGTAGGAGAGAGACGGCCAAGCTCGCTGTTTCAGAACGTGAATAATATAATAGACCTAAACATCTAGCGGCTGACAGTGTTATAATCATCTTCGTGTAGAAAATGTTTCGTGTCACGCCTCAGTCGAATAGATTTCAAAAACGTCCCTGTCACGTTTTATCGAAAAGTGTGACGGGTCCCGCGGTCACACTGTATCTAGTTATAGTCTGACGTCATAGGACCGCCCTCCCGCCATAGCCACTCACAGTCAAGTGATAGAACGCAATAATGGTGGGATTTACCAGTTTCGATATTAATTATCGCAAGTAGTAGGGAATGTTGGCGTCTGGCGTATTTCGTCACAATCGCCTCACAATGTCAGCAAGTCTTCATTTTCGATCCACGAGTTGAACGAGTCCGGGTAGCCTAACCACTTCACGAGACATTTCTTCCCGCGTTTCCTAATCACTTTTTCGATTCTAAATATTTCTTGAGTTGTTTTCTGTAGCTCCTGCTCGTAAAAAGAGCCTTGTATTTCCTCACCCGCAGAATCAGTAATCTTGTAAGTTGGCGGATCTGTGTATTGAACCTGAGATACTACAAAAACCTCCTCGGTCCATCTAGGTATATATCCTTTGTCAAAAATGTTCTTCTTCCTAGTTATTCTGACTCGATCGCCGATTGTAAACTTTGGTGTAATAGGCTCTGAAATCTCGTCGCCGTATAAATTCATAAATACAGTCTTTTCGTTCGTTTTCAAACTAGCCTTCGCGGGAGTCATTTTGATTGAAGAATGTCTCGTGTCATTATAATTACTAACCATCTCATCTAATACATCGATATATCTTCTAGTTGAATTAGCTGTGAAGTACTTGAACATCTTCTCTTTCATCGTACGCACCCATCTTTCTACGATGGAACTTTTTCCCTCGTTTTCGGTAGAATACAACTCGACTAAATTCTTCACATTTTTATTATAAAATTCTTTCCCTTTGTCGCACCAAACTTTGACTGGCTGTCGACCACCCCCGAGTATCTTCACGAACCCATCGGCTGTAGACTTCCCACTCTTGTCATGTAATGGAACGATCCACCCATACTTGGAAAACACATCTATAACGGTCAATAGAAATTTCACGCCATCATTATCTCTAGCGAAAGCCTGCATGTCGATTAGATCAGCCGCCCAAATCTGGTCAATCCCGCCAACACGGACCCGCCTCGTCCTAAAATTTCTCACTACTGGTTTGTGTAATTCATTCGCTAATTGATTAGTCCATTTCAGGTCCTGCTGTAATTCTAGGCTTTTTTTAAACCCAAACCTAGGCTTGTTTTAGCTGACAAGATGGGTTTGACTATCGCCCTCTCTACGCGTTCCCGCAGACTTGGATTAGGTATATTATTCAACTGATTTATCATTGCTCTATCAGCGACATTCCTAGAAGCCGTATCAGTGTGTTGATTGTATGCCAGGTCATGAATATATGCCGCGCTATCTACCCTGTTTATAGGTTTGCTCCAATCTTTGGGGGTTTCGTTGGGATTCAGGCGCAAATCTAGTCTAGTACCAGGGCCAGTAAACTGATGGCCTGGCAGATGTGATTCGCCTGGAAATTTAGCCCAAGGTAATTTAATGTTGCTAGTGGCAGCGTTCAGCGAACTAACTAGATCCCCACCTTGCGCAACAGCGGGCGCCTTCACGAATTGAGTTTTTGTTTTTCCGCATACGGCGCAAACACCTCTGAGCATCGATCTCCCATTATTAGCCACGGCGTTCTGCACATCTCTCGTCTCGGTCTGTTCTTTACATTTTACGCAATACATTCCGTTTTTTAATAATATATATTTTTAAAAATGGAGATTAGAGATATGAGTTGGGGCACAGCGCTCTCGAAAAGATTCAATAATCCGTTGTTACCCAAAAGCATACGTGGTTTGATAGTTGGGAAATCGGCGTGTGGAAAAACAACGCTTCTTCTCAATCTTTTACTCAGGCCAGACTGGTTGGATTATAATAACTTGCAGGTATTCGGTACTTCTCTGTTTCAACCGGAATATCGCATTATTAAAAAAGCATACGAAGAAAAATTGCCGAAAGAAGCGATCGTTTGGTTGTTCGACCACCGAGATGAAATCGTGGGACTAAATGCGTCGCCAGACCTTGTAATGGAAGAACTAGCAAAAAACTCAGAAGCTAAATCCGATATAATTGCCAAGTTCTTTGAGAGCGCCGACGATGTACCGGACCCGAGAGATTTGAGTGCTGAAAAGAAGAACCTGATGATTTTTGACGATTTACAGTTGGAACGGCAAAACAAATGTAAAACGTATTACAATCGGGGGAGGCATAGTAATGTAGATTGTTTTTACCTCGCCCAGAATTATTTCAAATTACCGCGCCAAACAATCAGAGAAAATGCGAACTTTATTTGCCTGTTCAAACAAGACCTGAAAAATTGTAATCATATTTACAACGATCATGTGAGTACAGACATGTCGAAAGATGAATTTAGAAAACTCTGCAAAACAGTATGGGAACGGCCTCATGGATTCGTGGTTTTAGACCTGACTAGCGACAAGTACAATGGCAAATACCGAAGCGGACTCGACGAATTTTATATAATCGAGGATCCGCCGGCGTAAAATTGTAAAATTGTATTGTATAGTAAAAATGGAATCATCGCTTCTCAAACAGATATCAGAAAACACGGAAAAGATGGCCTGCAACACGGAACCAAAAACATCATTTTCCATTTTTCTAAGCGAAAAGAGCACGCGAATCAGAACGAAGTTTAATCCACTACTCGAACTGGAGAAGAATAAGAAATATGAAATGGCCTTAGTTGCTCTCGAGACGTACTATTCTTTTCCGAATATCGACGCGACAAACAACGTCTTTCGGTATTCGCCAAATCGCGACTCAGATTGGGTAAACATTCAAGTTCCAGAGGGTTGCTATGAAATAACGGATATCAACGAATATATACAGAGGGTCATGAAGGGGAATGGGCATTACGACGGAGTAAATGGAGAATACTGTATCTCAATAACACCAAACACCAATACGCTGAGGTCTGTGGTAAATATAACGGCAGAGGGCTATATGGTTGACTTTACGTCAAAGAATTCGATCGGAAAGGTTCTAGGGTTTGACAAATGGATCTATTCGGCGGGATACAACGAATCGGAGGGCTTGGTAAATATAATGAGTGTAAGCAGCCTGAGAGTGACCAACGACATTATCGGGTCTTCGTACACTAACGGAACATCGGAAAACGTGATATATTCTTTTTTCCCAAACGTAGGCCCGGGTTACAAGATTATCGAAGTGCCGCATAATTTGATATATCTCCCGATTTTGCTGTCTACAATTTCAACGATGGAAACGAGGCTCACAGACCAACACGGGAACCTACTAAATCTTCGAGGTGAAGAATTGGCGATTCGATTTCACATCAGAGAAGTTTGAATGTTTGAAAGTTTTTGTAATTTATTAGTAAAATGAATCGTTACACGGGCGTAAAAGTTAATATTTCAGAAGCGCAACAAGACAAAATTAAAAGATCACTTCAAACGGGGAGCGGCGTGAGTATCAAACTATCGCACGATGATTTGAATGGCGAACACGTTTTGGCTCTCACCCAGGCGCAAATCAATAAAATGGCAGCAGCCTACCAAAAAGGAACTGGCATGATTATTAAAATGAGTAAAACGCAATTGGAGAACAACAAGAAAGTCGAAGGCGGATTCATAGGCGCTATACTTCCGTTTCTAGCGACAGCGGGACGGTTCCTTCTGTCTAATGCACTGCCAAGTTTGGCGATGGGAGCACTAAGTGGCCTCGGCTCCGCGGCAACTACCAAGATTGTAGATAAAATCAGCGGTTCGGGTGTAATGTATGTCAAGAAAGGTGACATAGCGTGCAAAATAAGACCAGCCGGATCTGGTTTGTACTTGTCCCCGTGGCAAAAAGGTAGCTCGATAACGGCATCCGGGCTGTACATGAAAACAGGGTCGGGCTATGCGAGGGGCGACGGACTTTTGTTGGGCCCCAACTCTCCGTTTCAAAACTTTCCGATTCTCGGCATGATATTATAAATTATTCTATTATAAAATGTCGAGACCAATACACAAATTTGGAACTAAACCAACTAGACCGGTAGAGGTTAGAACGCAGCCCCTTTCAGTCTTTTGGAAGATTACGGGCGGTGTTACTCGCGTCCCAGTAAGACAACTAGGAGGTATGCGATGGGACATTTTTGCGCAAAATGATATCACGATACAGCCAAAGGCGGCAAATACGCTAAGACTTGGACTAGGTGTAG
Organism: Lumbricus rubellus; assembly: GCA_945859605.1. Taxonomy (NCBI): domain Eukaryota; kingdom Metazoa; phylum Annelida; class Clitellata; order Crassiclitellata; family Lumbricidae; genus Lumbricus; species Lumbricus rubellus. The sequence goes on from OX243820.1 coordinate 37,871,348, forward strand.
AAATGGCGGCCGGTCTTTGTCTCGTTTCCCTCAGACAGGCTATCAAAGAACGGCGATGCAGCCTACTAGACGGAGTGATTTCAGAAGATGTGGTTGATGATATCATAGTTTCCATTCAAAACAACTCCGATTCAGCAGTAACGATAAACGAAGGAGATTCGCTATGCTGTGTAAATTATCTGCGGTAAAAAAATATATATTGCTAATAAATAAACGAATGGAATACGAAGGCATCAAACTCTATCCGAACCTAACAAATATAACACCCTCTGCGCCGGAAGGTGAAATACAAATAGCCGCAGGGTCTGCACAAACGTATCGACTTCAGAAGATTAGCGAAATCAAAAAGGAGATCGAGCAAGAACGAGACAAAAGAGCAACGTTGAGTAAAAAGTACCATAGAAGTGTGAGCGTAATCGGCGTAGTAGACAACGTCCTCATAGCGGCCACGATGGGGCTCGGAATTTCGGGAAACGGTGTATTGGCCACCATAATTGCGACCCCAATCGCTATTGCTATGGAAGGGACGGCGCTAGGTGCGGGGCTATTGAGTATAATTGGCGGCCGAATCTGTAAAAAGCTCGCCCTGAAGGCCGAGAAGCATGAAAAGATCAAAACGCTAGCTGACGCGAAGCTCAACACGATCAGCGACCATATTTCAAAAGCACTCGTGGATGATCACATTTCAGATGAGGAATATTCTCTGATTCTAAGCGAGATTGAAAAATTCAATGGCATGAAAGAAGAAATCAAAAGTAAGTCGAAAGTTGCGGTAGCCGCGATGGATGAGGAAACGAAACAATCACTCATCGATCGGGGGAGAGAGGAAGTCAGGCTGTCCTTTCAAAGCATGTTTGAGAAAAATACCGAATCTAGTAGAAAGACGACTAACGTGAACATGTATGAAGTCATGTAGAGTTTTGTAGACCTATGTAGACGTATGTCGCTATGTCTGAAAATACGTCTAACTTGTGTTTTTACACATGTCGAAAAACATGTAGAAAAACACGCCGGAAAACATGTCGAAAAACATGTGGAGAAACATTAATTTTTTTATTAAAAATGTCGTTTCTAAAGATAGATGACCCGGCAAAAAGAAATTTCATAGTCGAAGAGTTTCTGAAATCCAAGAAGAATATTCAACAGAACTTTTTATCGGAGAGATTGGGGGATTCGGGGCTGCAGCAAGAACTAACCAAGCTGTACAAGCCTATCGTCGATTCGCAATCTGCAATTTCTAAAGAGCAGAATGTCCTACTATCCGCCATCAAAGAAAACTCGGTAGCTACTACAAACGCGCTACAAACGCTACCCGCTTCGTTGAAGATTCAATTTCCTCAGTATCCCTCGATAGAAGCGTATAGCGACGATCCGACTGAGGATATTAGAACTTTAGAATTAGGTGATGTAGCCACCAAGTACCTTCATCAATACGCCTCCGATAGAAAAATCGTAGATACGACGTTCGGAATACGATCAAAAAATGGTCAATTCTACATCGGCGATACTCCGATTTCTATTCAAGGAGACGATGTGACGGTTGGAAATAAGACGTATAGCGGAACACCGGGGCTTTGGGAGTTGTTGACGATGAAACAGCCGAACACGTCGATATACGATAATAATGATAGAGATGATTACGCCGAGATTCTACTCGCGACGGATGCTATCAGACAGCCAAAAAATCCCAACAAACCGAAAGCATCTGCGAGCGTCAAATATAGAGAAATTATCAAGCCGATATGGGAAAAGAGGACTCGTAATGCGGTGGGTAAAGGCGTGGGTGGCGTAATCGTTATTTCCGAAGATCCAAACGTATTAGCGAAACAGCTAGAACTACGATTTCAAAGCTTCAAAGCAGGCAATACCGGCGTGAGAAACGAGATCGTGGCGATGTGCGACGCGTTATTGAGGCAGGAAGTGCTGAGTAAAGATGCTTACAAAAATATAATGTCGGGATTATAAAATTCAGGAAAAATGCAGGTCATTAATAGAAGGAGGTATAGGAAACAATACGTTATCGGAGGATCGGGAATATTCGATACAATTTCGGGATTTTTCAAACGGCTAGTTACGTCGAACGCCGCCAAACAATTAGCAACGACCGCTCTCAACGCGAGTAAAGACGTGGCGAAAGAAATTGGGAAAAAGGCCATCGATGTTGGGAAAACAACCGCAATCGACGCTGGCAAACGAGTAGTGGACAAAGCAGTGGCCAAACTGTTTACTCCTGCTCCTACTCCCAAGAAAATTACGCAAGTTACACAAGAAACTAGACAAATTTTAGAGCGGTTGAGTGGCGTCGGGTCGATTCCAAATATCCCAAATATCCCAAATATCTCGAATATTAATAATCTGATGATGGGCGATGGCCTGAACAAGAACGGCGCCATATCGATACAAGATTTAGTACGCTCGCTAAACGGCGCCGGAATGAAGCTCGCGTAAAAAAATATTATTGCGTAGTAGTAAAAATGCAATCATCTGATATTCTGAGATTTACCGAACAGCCATTGAGCGATGAAAGCGTCGAACGCTACGAATGGTACGAGTATGAGCCGATATCGGGGGCGAATCTAAACACCTCCGGCGAGATTAGAATAAACATCGAACTTCAAGATCTATTTTGTCATCCGGCAGAATCTTACCTGTTATTCGAGGGTAGATTGACGAAGACGGACACCCCCGCCACCTTCTACGCCAATGCCGATGAAGCAACTCTTACGAATAATGGGCTCATGCATCTTTTCAGTCAAATTTCGTATTCCCTGTCGAATCAGGAAATTGAATCGTTATTCTACCCAGGTCAAGCAACGACGATGCTCGGATTACTCAAGTACCCGAATGATTTTCAACTAGCTCAAGGATTGAATCAGTTGTGGTACAAGGACAGCGGGGCGACGGCTGCTATCGCGAATAATCAGGGTTTCGCCGTGAGACAGTCGTATATAATTCAAAAACCAAATGCCAAAGGTACTTTCAGCTTTGTAGTTCCATTGAAGCATATTTTCGGATTTTGCGATGATTACGACAAGGTTGTTTTTGGTGTGAAACATACGCTAACTCTGGTTCGTAAAGCCGATGATGACGCAATTTTTAGAACCGCCGCGGATGCAGGGAAAGTTAGGTTGGATAAAATCTCATGGTTCATGCCGCACGTTATTCCCGCGGATATGGAGAAGATGCAATTGTACAAAACGATCGAATCGAAAGCGTCGCTGCCAGTTGCGTACAGAGCCCGTCAATGCGATACCACCTCCGTCGCACAGTCGACTAATTTTAGCTGGCGACTTAGCGTCAAGACATTACCTGAGAAGCCTAGGTACATCATCTTGGGTTTTCAAACCGACAAAAGCGGCGATCAACTACGCAATCCATCCGTTTTCGATCATTGTGATCTGAAGAACATGTTCGTGATGATGAATCAGGACCGATACCCAGTTGTCGACTATAATCTATCATTTCCGAATCAACAATTCTCGCGGGCGTACCGAGCAGCAGCCGCGTTCAGTGAAAAATACTATGGAATGGACGAACTAACGACGCAATGCAATATCACGCCCTCGGACTTCAAAGATTTGTTTCCGATTATGGTGTTTGACGTGAGCAAGCAATCCGAGCGTCTGAAGTCATCGGTGGTCGATATCCAGATCAAAGGTACGTTCAATACGGCGCCGCCAGCTAATACGGAAGCGTACGCAATGGTGATTTCAGACAAGTTACTGAGGTTTCAATCGGACGGACAGAAAATGAGCGTGGTATATTGAAGAAAGATAACGCTGAAGAATAATGAGACTTACAGATACCTATCGCGCGTATATGAACGATAGGTATCTACGGTTACCTAGTACAAAAACTCGACCTGCAATCCGGCTCCGCCCATGAGAAGAAGGCGACCGGCTGTTGGACTGTTTCCGGATATGACGGAATTTACCTTCATGCCGAGCTTATCGTTGGCGTTGAAAAATATGGCGACGGTTGGTAATACGAGCGATATTCTGCTGCCAACCGTTGATCCGCCAGCCATGTATTCAAAAAGTTCGTTACTATGTATCTCGTCTTTGACATACGCGATTCCGATTATTTTTTCGCCTGGACTATCATTTCCTATCAAGAAATTCGCGAAACCGCCAAGTCGATATACGCCCGTACGAGGAATAGTTATTAAGCCCAAGGACGTCGTATACGCCGAATCCGTATTGATAGCAACGACCGTTAATTGATGATGCATTACATATGCGCCTGAGAATGCACCACCATGCGTCGCATATGTGCCCGAGAATGCGCCACCACTTACGATTGCGGATGCTCCCCCTTCATCCTCTCTCAACACACAAATAGCCGGCCCGGTTGTAGGTCTCCAATTCGCGGATAATACTGGCGCCACTGTTATAGCTCCAGCCGTTCCTTCGAACCTATATGTAATACCACTCGTCGTATTTCTCACTAGACTGCCTGGGGATACCCTCATACCCGAAACGTAATCTCTAATACCGGTAGGCTCGGCGCTATTAGTGATTTTATCGGCAACTAGGGCAATAGCCTGGGCTGAACTAATAGCTTCGCCCCCGCTACCCGTAAAAGGGTAATCAGTCGGTAACCCTACGAGATGATGGCCGTTCATATCTATATCTCCGGCAACGTCGTTGCTTCCATCTAGCCTTAGAAAAGTACTGTTTATCTGAGATAGCGTAACACCTCCAGCAATTACTCTTTGCGTAGATCCAGAATCTGTATGTCCAAATTTATCAACAGGCATTTTGAAAATAATAATTTTTATTAATTAGGGCCGTAAGAATATCGCCGAAAAGTCCCTACACAAAATGTTCGTATCGATGGATGAAAAAGCGTGTATGCTGAGGGAATCGAACTCGTCTAGAAAAACTACGTTACTTCCGATTGAATGGTTGTGCGAACCTCTCGTGCTCCCTCCGCCCGCAATTTGCATGTACGACGCCCCATTTTTATACAGGTGGACGGTGCCATACGCGGAATTACTATTGTTACAAAATTCTATGTACGCCGAAACGATATAGTACCCGGCTTTACTGGGGTAGAAAAAAGTCGTTCTGATACCCTGTTCAATACCGTGTCTTGTGGTACCGCATCTTATTACATCAAAAGTAACTGGAGTGTGAATTCTAGCGATTATAGCCTGTTGAGTTGAACTGTAAGCGCTAACCGCGGGTCCTACCGCCGCCGCCACTTTCGAAGTAAGTTGTTCATCGACGTATTTCTTATTCGTCAAATGATTATTGTCGGTCGGGACGTCATCATGATTCCGCAGTAAATCTATTACTTGTCCCCGACTCACAGCCTCATCTATTCCCGCCTCCGGAGTATTCGCTGTATTCGCTGTATTCGTTGTAGGCAGACCTCTAATAGTATGACCACTCATATTTAGATCTCCGGTCGCTGGGTTTGCTCCATCTAGCCTTAGAAAAGTACTATTTACTTGACTTTCAGTAACTCCCCCAGCAATTACTCTTTGAGTAGATCCTGAATCTGTATGTCCAAATTTATCAACAGGCATTTTTTACATCTGAATATAATTTTAATGCAGGCTGTTTATAACTTCTTGAAAACTCACTCCATCTTTACATGTTTTTTTCAAGACGTGCAGGCATAGATGGCCGCAAAACACTTCGTTGTCGGGCTGCACGCGCTCGCTATTGTAGTACACGGGACTCTGTAAATACTCTAGCAGTTCCGTAGGAGGGGGCAGACCATATCTGTCGAAATATATTTTGTCCTTGCCGTTCTTTGAAAAAGCGACCCAGTGCGAGCCGGTTCCATTAGAATCGTCTAGATTTAGAATGCCACATTCAGTCCGGCTAGGTTTCTTCGGCAGCTCGTCTCGTAAGAATACTCCCCGGAAATTAGGGATATTGAGCTTTTTCGCGGCATCTAGTAGTTCAAAATTCGTCAGCGGATGATTCGGGAGGACTACGCCTTCGACATTTATATTTTTCACAGTTGTATAGCTCATTTTAATATTTCATCTAGATGTTTCACAAACTAATGAGCTTTCGGGCTTCTACACAGGCGAGATAATAATTATGTCTACAATTTTTGCATTCATTCGCCTTTCCATCTTTTTGAAATCGATTGTTGTCGTATTCCGAAATGTTCTGACTTACCTTACACCGACTGCAAACTTTTGTGTCTTTTGTCTCCCTATTTTCCTGTCTTGCGTATTTGTGTGCAAGCTCCTTTACTTTGGCATTTTTACAAAGTTTGCAGCTCGGATAGATTCCGTTCTTTTGCGTATGATCTTTGTGAAATTCGTCCAAGCTTTTTTCTTTTTTGCATTTGGTACACACTTTTTTTGCCGCATCCATTTTATATTAGTGTAAATTATTCTTTATTTTGTTTAGTTTTCAGCGTGTAGTGCCCATAGGCTAGGGTATGAATCCCGTCGTCCATTATTACTCTTTTGTCGTCGTCGGCAGACAGAGCTATTTTATTTACTTCTTCGGTGTAAATTTCATGGCGATAGGATCGAATGACGTTCATCGCTCTCGACTGTTGTCTTTTCGTAAACACGCAGTCTTTGTAATCTGCGTGAGTGATTGATTTCTTGACGACGTTCTTTTTCACACCTTTACATTTCTTGTAGTCTTCACCCGCCATCTTGTAAGAGTACAACTTGGATCGCAGCCCGACAAATTCTTCAATCTGTTTTCCCGCGGCCTCGTCTTTGAACATACCAACCACTTTTTTATTTACACCCGTTTCTATGCCGGATGGGTGATCTCTCGGATAGTCTGAAGTATCGAACATACTTTGGACGTCGCGGGAAATATCTTTGTAGAAGTCTTCCGTTTTAATTTCATACGCCAAAGAATCGGTATCGGTGAATAATAGCTTGGCCCTATCTCCGTACTTGGCCTTGATGTAATTATAATGAAAATCATACATGAGCGTCTTACTGACGTCTAATATACACATTCCTAGATATATCGGCTTGTTGTAAAACAACTTGGTCTTTTTCATGTGAACGGCGATGAGGTTTTCGTCGAAAATAGTTCGTCTGTCGTAATTAGTTTTCGCGACTAGCTTGATAGCTTCCTTCTCATCACTCACCAATCGTATGTCAACTCGATTCTCGATAGCTTCCATTGTTTTTCCGAAAACGCTATTGTTCATCAGCTTGAAAAAGTCCTTCTCAAAATCGTTCGTAGCTTTCGTTCTCAGGTTGGTATTCAGATCGATATACTTTTTCAGCCAGGCACTTTCCACGAATTTTATTCCCCGATGTATTTTTACGATTTTCAATCCGAGCCTTTCGTACAATTTTAAATTTCCGTAATGAACTACATACTTTACTTTGTCATTCAAGTTTGGAATGAGTTTCGCTACATTCGTTCCCGCGGGTTTTACACTCTCCGGAGCTAGAGGATAATCATTATGCAGGTCGTGCAATTCCTTCGGATATTCTAAGTCGACTTCTAACACACATCCCACTCCATCTCGTTCAGTAATACTCCTCCAATCATTCAATTCGTCATCGTTCATCCATTCAAACCCGTGAGTCGGCAGCGGCTTGCTCATCGCCCATCCGTACAAGTTGTTCGCGTCCAGGTATGGAATGAATACTGAATGCTGGGTGGGATTGAAAGCTTCTCCCATGTACTCGTTGTTCGCTTTCGCGTATCGATGTGAAATCGTGCTGACGCCTCCTCGTATTCCCTGCTTGATCATCAGCAACATATTGTAGTCACTCAACAACTCCAACTCTACACCAGTCGTCTTCAACGCCGCGTCCCAAGAAAGTCCAGGCGAAGTATAATACCACGCGGGATCTAGGTTGTAGTGCTTCATACAGGCATCTCTAAAGTTTTCAAAGACATCCGCTAATAATAGAACATCCGATAAATTGTACAAGTCATGATATTGTCGTAATGTTTTGCATTCAAATTTGTCCCATACCGTTTTCGCGTGCGCGTAATCTTTTTCGCTGATGCCCGAATCGGTTAGTTTTGAATAGAAGGCATGTTTCGATGGCAACTCGGTTTCGTTTAATCTTTCAACACCGTCGACGTAATCATACGGGTAAACACCTTTTCTGAGTAAAAGATCCAGCTTCTCACCCTCAAAAAATTTCCCTAAATTCTTGCACTGATCTTTCTGAAGATTTTTCGATAACGCGTCGAGACTCTGGGGCATGAATCTAAAACTATCGATGAAACGTAATTCGCGCTTGACTTCTTTCTCTTTTCCATCTTTGTCGACAAATTTATCGACGACGACCTCTCTGCTGAATGAGATATACTTTTCTTCGTTGCAGGGAATGCATTTGATTTTCTCGCCGTGTTCACCTCGTAATTTCTTGATAAATAAATGGCTGTCATAACCTGTCAAATTGTGAAATACGACAGGGAAGAACTTGGGGACTTTGTATTTCAGAATACAAAGGTTGTGAGCAGCACCTCTAAATTTTCCGGTCAAATGACAGTGATCCCGTACTCGATCTTCACGCAACTCTCCTCCGCAGATATGGCAGTTGACAGACTCATCAAAACATTTCTGTTCAGTTTTGCCGAATATCATCCTCTTGGGGAATTTGAACTCGTTGTATATTCGTTTTACATTTTCTTCGATAGAGTCTATGAATAACTGGGCAACATCATCGTCCTCGTTTTCAGCTGTAAACCGCACCGGCTCTTGGGAATAAACATCATCGTCGAAGCATTTCAAATGATAACAAAACGAGCTGGGCGTATGTTTTTGATACTTGTTGGTGTAAGACGTGCTAGGAACGGGTTGACATGTACCGATAGGTTTGATGAACGACTCAAAGTCGGCAAAATACACAAACGGTACACGCATCTTTCTATAGTGATGTGTAAAACTTAGCATAGTCCCAGGTTCTGGAAGTTCTATTCGTTGGGCGTCCTGCTGCGAACAGTACTCAGTATGTTTGTGAAGCGATTCGACTTTTCTAAAACCGATTAAACATCTTCTGCAATAGTGCATTGAATTGTGAGATTTTTCTGTTCGTAGTGCCAGCAATCTGTTAAAATTCTTGATCCAGCAATAATGCTTCTTTTCCCCATCAGAAATGAGTAATAGATCCACGCTCCTATCACTCTCGTGCTTTGATATATATAGTGGGAATACATTCACTTCTTTCTCGTAACCAAAAACATTAACACTAATATTATTATTTCGCTCAAACTTACTCATCACATTAGCATCCGCTGCTACAGGGAATTCGATACCAGACCAATTGAGTTCCTCAGACTGTCTAATTAATTCTTTCGTAATTCTTTCTGTATTTTTGTCAACTGGGTTTACAGCTCTCGTTACACACCACTTGAAGCATTCATCGTCTTCGTTCTTCATATTAATAATAGCCTTTTTATTCGCTAAATAATCTGGAAGTGGAATGTAAGAACTACCTTTCAATGGTTTGTAAACCACTGTATCGATATCCAACTTCAAAACCGTTTTGAATCTCCAATTACTCCCCCGCATCTGAAAACTTGCCATGCTCTCCTTAATTTTATCCGCTGCGTTGGTATATATTTCCCTCACATCGGTTGCTTCTAAAATAATATCACTCTTTGATTTGAAATTAGGCTCGGCCGTTACTACTTCGCCGGTTTTCATATCTACTTTCTCCATTACGCACATGAGATCGAATTGAACTTTTACCCCGCGATTTTTCCCTAGCAGCCTAACTACCTGCGGTCTTACAGCCTTGAGAAAAGTTGCAACATCGATCCCGTTGTCGCCATCGATCGTGTATCTTTTTGTAAACCCTTTGATAGCCGTCGCAGTCTCTCGGAGTTTAAACCTATGAATGGGCGGTTTTATTTGAGGGGGTAACTCACTAATCTCGCGAGTCAGCCAATCCGAAAAAACTATTTTATTTTTCCCCGTGTTCAAAAATTTCCAAGTATTTGACAAGAATGCCGTAAGTTCCGCTTTTGCTAATCTCGAGTATCCTCGCACACCCCTCTTTTTCGCAATTTCTCGCAATTCTCGCACAGTGGCGGGAGTATGCGCCGGTGTTTTGTTGACCTGAGCCCGAGCGCCTAGTCGATCTCCCTGCGATATGAACGCTATGAGTTCCGCTTTTCGCAAACTCGAGTATCCTCTTTGTCCTCTTTGTTTAGGAATTTGTCGTAATTCTTTCAGATTATACGTTGAGTAGTCCATTTTATATTGGGATCTCTTGTCTTTAGGTCGAGCCGTATATTCCATTTTTTCAGTCATTTTATATACGCCAGAGAAAATTTTTTTACTTTTTTTACTTTTTTACTTTTTTACGCCAGACGTCGAATTTGAAAAAGTAAGGCTAGTATTGGTCAAACTGCGCGGACACTCAATTTTTAAGGCTGTTTAGGTCAAATGGACGAAGGTCAAGGCTGTACTGGTCAAATTGTCCGAAGGTCAAGGCTGTACTGGTCAAATTGCCCGAAGCTCAAGGCTGTACTGGTCAAATGAGTCAACCGCCTTATTGGGCCTCTACTGACTCACGTGGGCCTTCATGGTCAAACAGCTGTCGAATTGAACTCCAAGGTTGCGAATGGTGTCAGCTGTCCTCATCCGTCAGTGGAACTGGTCGGATGTTGTTCAACCAGTTCGTGTAGGACATGGTTGTCTTCGTTCTCGATGATTCGTCATACCATTGTGGGGCGCGGTGGTCTAGTGGTGGCGTCGTTGCCTTGGAGCCGGAAGGTCCGAGGTTCGAATTCACCTCCCCGCGTAAGGACCTTGGGCAAGTCCTTCACTCACAATTGCTCAGCGCTTCGGCGTGAAACTCCGATGCAGTGTCCGCTCTGCATCGGGAGCGCCTCTGAGTAGAGAGAGTGAAGGGGCGCTTCAACAAGTGCACATACATGTACATACCATAAGCACTGCGACACTCAAGTGTTGTACATCCCCGCAGTCCAAAAAGACTCGACACCTGTTTTTAACATAAACGCCACCGTTAAATATAAAAACTTGTCTACGCAGTTTCAGTGAAATATACGTACAGAATGCTTAACCTTTATCATCCCATATACTGAAAACGTCATTCTATCAGTTCTGCATTTCGTTATCATCATCATCATCATCAGGCACCATGGGCTCAACGCCCGTAGGTGTCCACTGCCATTTTCACCAAAAATCTCCACTGCTCCCTGTCCATCGCCATGTGACTCAGCTCCTGGAGTGATGCTCTTCCCCACCCGATGGTGTCGTCCAGCCATTCTCTGTGCGGTCTTCCTCTCCGATTTGTCCCCTCCATTCTGCCGAAAACCAGTAGTTTTATTTTCCTGTTGTCCCCCATTCTGCATATATGCCAAAATAGCCCCATCGTTATGATATATAGTATAGGCATCAAGCATTAGCAAAAGTGTAACTTTTTCCAAATGATGCATATATACAATTTTTTAAAAGCTGTGAATCACCAAGGTTAATATCCCACCCCGCCCCAAATTTTACGCACCCCATCCTCAAAATTCCACTCCGCTCCACCATTCCACACCATCAAACCCCATAAAAGGATCACATATGAAATTTATGAAAAATAATGTTTTAAGTTGTTTTCATACCGGTCCCACCGAACCACTACGCTGACCGTATCCCGGAAAAGTCCCCCATCAGTCCCCACCCACCCACCCTACCCCACCCAACCCTGCTCCACCTTCCCCAAATTTACCTCCGCACAGACCCACCTGTCTACAGACTAATTTTTGGTTTTTCGGTCAAACCCCCTCTTCACTTCGAACGCACCCGACCCACTTCAACCACATACTCCGACCGTCCAACCCTAACCCACCTCCACCCAACTGCGGCTCACTCCACCCCATTACCACCACTCCACTCCGTCCCACCTCGTAAAATGCTCAACATATTAAATTCATAAAAAAACAATATTTTACTTTGTTTTTCACCTTGACTCTTCATTCCCCTTTGACCCACCCGGCACACTACTACCCCATACCCCAACCCTCCGACTCCACCCACCTCCACTCTAACTCAGGCTTACCCACCCCATCTCCCACCCCTCCATGCCCCCACTCCGCGAAAGGCTCAACATATGAAATTCATAGCAATACTAATGTTTCACTTGGATTTCACCTTTCGTCCCACCGCACCCTACCCCGGCACCGAACCAACCAATAGACCACTGTGCCCCACAAAATGAACTTCTCGGAGTTGAATCGAAGTTTTGCAAATACCTGTAGCCTATCATAATTTCCAGCTCAATTTTATTCCACGAGAGAAGAACTTTAAAGACATTTTGCTGAGAAACTCGCTTATAAATGGCCACACGCAATACAATATAAAATACAATACACTAAAATGCAAAAATACACTACACTACGATACAATGCAGTGCAATACAATTCAACACAATGCAATGCAATATAATGTAATACAATACACAGTCCGTCGTTATAATAACGACGCATTTAAGAGGTGAATGGTAAAATGGGCGAAGACTGCATGTTCTGAAACGTCATACAAAGCTAGAGGGTTGATTGGAAGCAGGGCTGAAAGTGAACCGGGTCTCTCCGGGTCGGTGACCCGGCATCGATTTAAACTTTCGTTAGGCCTAACTGCTGTTGTCGGGTCTTAACCGGGTCGAATGGTTAATATTCAATTTATACCATTTACCAAATTTAGAGTGAAATTGGTAAAGTTTTTCGGGAAATTCAGTGCGAATGACTAAAAACGATTATCAGAAAATGTTTGGGCCAAAACCGTACAAACGACCGTTTAACTCAGACCAGACACCGGCAACTTTTCCAAACCATTTTCATCCCTTGATTGGAAGTCGTGAAAATTCGATCGCAGAGGTTTTAGACAAGACACCATTTTTTAGTTGTATCATCTCAGCACTTAAGCAAGCGTTGACAACCGCTTATTGCAATAAAAGAGAAAAAAGGCTTGAAAATTTCATCCAATCAAACAGCGGCCTCTGAGGCATCGTAACTATACAAAAAGTGTATTTAAATGGTTGGACATCCGTAGATTATTAGCAACAGTATAGTTTCAGTTTAAAGACACTGTCTGATAACAAAGAGCATTAACGTCGCCCTCCTCCGTTATCCAGGTGTGGGACTGGCACTTGCAGAGTGTAAACAGTGGCGGAGTTTAGTATGTATGAGTAGTTCATTAAAACCATCCACATGTATAATGTATATCGATCTAACCTAATCTTGGTTTGTGTGTCGCTTAATGTTTGAACATGCATGCTAAGGCTGCTAAGGCATCCTTATCCCGCAGCGAATTATACACCGAGCTTCTGCATTGGTGTAACATGACTTTTGAATAAACAAATTGAATTAAATTGAAGTGATCCCTAAACACCTCTTCCAATCATACTTAGTGGAAATATATATTGACTAAAGCTTAAATCTGATCTGAATACGAGTTCCAGCAATCTGTAAGACACCTTTTTTAGTGCGACAACCCACTAGATATAAAAAAGAGAGTAATCAACAAAAATCAATACTTCTTGTTACACTGTTTCCGAAAAAAGAGACCAATTTTTTTAAATATAAAAATAAATAGTAAATATAAATCGAATTTCACAAAAATTCAAAGACCGTTTTTATCCTAACATAATTCTCGAACTATTGTAAAAATATATAAGTTCCAGTTCAAATAATGTCGTCATTATGACGTCATTCGCACAAAAAGTCAAATTTAAGAGATAAGTGCACAAAACCATCCAAAATTTCAACATTTTTATGATGTAATTTATCAATAACCAGCTGTTTCCGGCCAGCGCTGCTGTGGCAGAAAAAAAGGCCTCCCCTTCTTCCTCCCTTCCCCCTCCCCTCCAGCTCGCCTCCACATCCCCTCCCCCTACCCTACACCAAATAATTTGACATTTGATGACCGAAAGTGCTCAAAATTAATTTAAATGTGTGAAAATGTTGGGAGGTTTTTTACAACGCAACCCCAGAAGTCTGCGTAAACGTTTTTCAGCAGCTACTATATTTAAAAAAAAACTAAAACAGACTAATTACTAGTTTTTATAGTTGAAGATTGGAAGAAGAACTGTGATGGCTTTCTTTCTGAATCCAATATCTTGAACCTTTATCGAATCTTTGCTGCAGCCGCCTTTTCGTCTAAAATGTCTTTCATCTCCTGTTTAAGCAATATCACGTATTCTTTCTGTCCCCCAGCGAATTGCATAATTCCCTGTGCTGCATCTTTAATCCCCGCCCAAGGTCTTTGATTCTTCTCTCTTGGTGTTGTCGGCACGACGCATCGAATGTAGGCCTATTACATTAAGTTTCTTAAACCTCTCCTTCACACCAGGCGCTGTCTTTTATTTCCGATTCCTCTAGAAGACAGGCGCGTTACTGTTCCGTGTCCGCAAATAGATTGGGATCTTTCAAGTCTTCTGTAGGCCTATAGGCTAATTGCATTCTCAGTAGCCTGGTACTGTTGCTTGTAAGTCGGTTAAATTTATGGTTAGCTGAACGATGCAGTGGTCCTTCCGTATGCTTCCCCTGCATGGTCTGGCTTTGCAAATTCTTAACACATTAATACGGAAAATGGTGCGTCCCAACTTTCTGCCTGCCGACCAGAAGTCGTTCGATGACCTCTGTGGTCATGCTGATTCCGCCCTCTTCTCTGCTATACTATGCAATTCAAGCCATGTCTTAGTTCCTCTATTACCCACCACCCCCCATTTAGAATGTTTCCTACTCACTCCGTCCTCGTTCTCACAACCGTGAGATTCCTCATGCTGACGCATTAACTAGATGTGGTTTTATTACACGGATGCTATTCAAGTGACCTTAATTTTTATTACTGTTTATTTTTTTCTCCCTACTGGTTTCCATAAATGTATGTTATGTTTTTTTAGTTGTATAGGCCTACTGTGATTATAGAAAATTGCATATTTCGATTTTTGTATGAATGTACACGCTATGTTCTCTTCTCATATAGCCTAATGTTCCCGCAGTGCGTTTGCAGACGGTTCAATAAAGCACATACTTACTTACTTCCTAGTCTGGGACTGGAGATTATGGCGATGTCGTCGACTTGTTTCTTGTAAAAGGAGGAAAGGTTGATCGAGTCGACAGGATATGGATTGGTCCGCCGTGTGCCATGTCGTCTCAATATTGTCTGGAAATTTAGTTCTCAACGGGACAAATACGGCAAGGTATTAATTGCTTATAGGCTACTTGGTAAAAAATGCCAGCTCCAGAACTTCCATAGGCCGCATTTCCGCCGACTTTGTCGTTGGACGTGTATCTTCGACGAGGTTGAAGTCTCCTCCAACTACAAGAATTTTATTATCACTCTTCCCTCGACCCAGCTGTCTGTTCGGTCCGCACTTTGTTTTGAGCGTAGACATTGACGACACGGAAACTCGTATCGTTGAGCTTCAGGTCAACTACTTAGAGGAGTCCATTTGTGTCATAAGAAAAGGTCTCTGTCTATAATGCAGAGGCGTTCGTTCCCTGTGGCTGGTCCAACTACCTGGAATGGGCTTCCCTCAATTCACTATGCGACACCTCCCAAGCTGTTTTCAATTTCACAAACTGCTGAAGACTTTTTTCGATTGATCTCGGCTAGGAGCGCCTTTGAGTAGGACCATGAAGGGGCGCTATATAAATTCTGATTGATTGATTAACATATACTTTTTTTAAATAATCAATCAATCAATCAAATTGGTTGACATAATATGCTATTCTAAAACTTGAAATTATTTAACATTTCATACACAATATTATCGCGCTATGTAAGAATATATATGCCGGAATTAGAACCCAATTAAGGGTGTCTAACATTATACATGTAGTCCGGGATGTTAGCGTAGCATTGTGCATTTAGGTGCTACAAACAAAGAAATATATTTTTCGTTAAGGAAGAAATTCTAAGATAAATGCGATATAGTGCCAGTTGACAAATTGTAAAATAGTTTTCCATTTTTTCCAGTTTCTTCTCGTTGGATGTATTCCAGGAATATCCAATCAAGGTAACACGTGACACAGCTGGTCGGAAATAAGAGAATTGTTTTCTTTTTTAAAGGACTTCTTTATTGTTTTCAACCCAGCATTTGACTACTCGGTAGGGCGACGCTATTGGTTTCTGTTACCATACATTATCGTTAAACTGCATCAGCTATAATTAACATCACCAAGCGCTCAATATCTTTCGACACCTTTAAAACGCTCTATAGTTCTGCTATTAAAACTAATTTCAAGCAATCACCACATTTCATATTATATTAGCTATTAGCCATTTTACTGTTAAGCAATGAACACTAATGATTGATCAATAATATTATGTTTTGGCTACGGCAACGAACAATGATATTGTTATGACAACGTTACATGGCTATGGTGTATTTTGAATGCCATGAATTCATTGTTAATGCACTGTGTAAGCTGTAAATTGTCGTCAACGGCCCTTGATGCCACACGACGACGTTAAACTTTGGTTTAATAATAATAATCACTACATTTCGTTTAATGAAATGTAGAAGTTTTGAATCAAATTCGTATTAAGAATGGTAGGCTAATCAAGAAAAGTATGACATTTCTGGCATGTGAGCATGTGACAATTACTGCAGCACCCGGTATATTAATGAATTTCCTAAGCAAAGGATTTAACATAGCATAACTTGAACTGTTGATGTTATCAACTGTTAACCATTCTCCTCTCAAGCAATGAACACTAATGACATTGAAAACTAATATTATATTATAGATATGGCAACGAACATTGATATTGTTATGACAACGTTATATGGTGTATTTTGAACGCCATAAATTCACTGTTACTGTCCTGTATAAGCTGTAAATTGGGTTCCCTATCATTTGGTCGTAAATGATCTCGTCGTAATCAATTCGTTGCAATTTATATCGTCGTTAATGAAATCGTCGCAGCTTAATTCGTCGCATGCAAATCGTCGTATTCAGTCCGTCGTTTTTCATTTCGTCGTCAAATAATATTGTCACAGTTTATTTCGTATTAAATATCTTTAGTAGTAGGCTACATCAAAAATTCTCATCATGCAAAACTAATTTAAAAACTGACATTTTATTAAATTCATGGTCTATAGCTAATTTAATAAACAGGTTAAAAGCACAATAAAACGTAAGCACGACAGGCCTATGTAACTCTTACTGTCTAAGCCGATTGAGTCGATTTCAAAATGCAATGCTGTGAGCGATGTTCTTATTTCACATCGCCAGTATGTCTTCCCGCTCACTTCTCTCTCCTTTGTATAAATATAGGCTAACCCTCATAGACTGCCTTCTGTTTTTCTCGGCTACTCGTCCTTTTTTTCTTGTGTATAGGAATAACAATGGATCGTTTCCAGTCCGACGGTATTTCCTCCCTCTCCCATACCCTTTGACAAAGTCTATGCATGATCTTAATTCCCATTCCCTCTGTTCCCGCCTGTATTTCCTCTGCCGTGATGTTATCCAATCCCGGAGCCTTCCTGTGTTTCATTCTTTTGACTGCAGCCTTTACTTCATCTTCTCCCAGTGCCGGTATGTCCTCTGTGTTTTCAACTTCTACGATGTTTTCCAAATAGCTGTCGTTTGTCTTGTTTGGATCGTTATACAGTTTATCAAAATATTCTTTCCATCTGCTCTTGACATCCTCAGGGTCAGTCAATATTTTACCATGTTCATCCTTCACTGACTTTACCCTCGGAGCATGCGTTTGCGTAATTCTTCTTATGCCCTCATAGACTGCTCTTGTTTTGTTTCGGCTACTCGTAACAGACGTTAACTTCGACATTTTTGCCATTACGCTACTAGGTGTAGGCCTACCTTGTATTTTTAGGTTTATATAGGCCTACGTCGACACATTGTTGGGATCACTAGGTGTACCTTGTATTTTTAGGTTTATATACGTCGACACATTGTTGCGATTGCTAGGTTTACCTTGTATTTTTAGGTTTATATACGTCGACACATTGTTGCGATTACTAGGTGTACCTTGTATTGTTGGGTTTATAAAACTTTACATAGGCCTACGTCGACTCAAAGTCTGCTGTGACAGACGCTCCTTACGACGAAATTTGCGACCAATACGACCAATACGACCAAATGATTGCGACTAGTTGTCTGCGACGATATAAAGAGCGACCAATTGACTCGCGACCAAATAATTTACGACTATATGACTGCGACGAAATGATCTGCGACGAAATGATCTGCGACGATATGGATGGTCACCGTAAATTGTCGTCAACGGCCTTTGATGCCATACCACGACGTTAAACTTTGGTTTAAATAAATCACTAAATGGCAGGAAAAGGAAAATGATTGACAAATATTATATAGATGAACGGATTTAATACAATATTTATCAGAGTCATACATCCCATACAAGGCCACAATGGCCTGATATATTATTCAGACGAATCCACTGGAAACCTAGAATGGTGCGACGGCTATAATTATTACTTTCCTTCAATAAACAAAAATCATGCAGACCTCCGCATGAATAGTAATCTTTGCAATCCTGGCTTATAATTATTATTATAGTATCATGGTTGTTTGTGAAGTTGTTGTTTAACAGCATTGTGTCATTGTTCGCTCAAACCTGAACTCACGCATGATGATGTATTAACCCTGTTTGGTTTTTATTACACGAATGTTATTCGAACAAGGAACTCTGTTATCCTTAATTGTTCTATCCAGTAAATTTTCAACAGCGGGGTAAGGTTCAGTTATCGCCAACAAGATGTTACAAAACGCATGTGTGTTAGACACCTTTAAAAGATATTTACCGACAACTTAAATTCTTTCAGACACCGATTTTATACAATAATTTTGCCATAGCTATAGCATAATAATAGTTTTCAATGTCATTAGTGTAGTGTTCATTGTGTGAGAGCAAAATGGTTAACAGATAATAACATCAACAATTCAAGTTATGTTAAATCCTTTGCTTAGGAAATTCATTAATATACTGCAGTAATTGTCACAATGTCACATGCTCACATGCAAGAAATGTCACATACTTTTTTGATTACCATTCTTAATACGAATTTGATTCAAAACTTCTACATTTCGGTAAAAGAAATTCTTAAACAGGTTAATATGAGTTATAATTTTGCTGTAACAAAAGCAATGACGACAAATTATATTCCCACACAATCATGTTACAATGGTGGTGAGGTGGGGCAGGTTGTGGGGTAAGGCGAGATGAGGGGCGAAGTAGGGGGGGGGGGGGTTAAACCGAGAAGCAAATCGAAATTTACCGTACAACGCCGGGTTCCACAGCAAGTAGGCTACATTGTATTGATGTCGGCGTCTAATGCGCACGCGAGATGTAATCGTTATCGCCCAGCACAGTAAGAAATATAATTATTCACTTTAATTACGTCAGCCCTTGAGGTCATAAGGTCAATCTCAAGGTCAGGTCAGTCCAGGTTCAAGGTCGATCCGTGTCTAATTATATTATTTCCATGTGCATCCCAAACAAGTTTGTAGGCCTAACAATAGGCCTAAACATAGGTAGAATTTTTAGTATTTTATGTATAATAATATATTATCATGCCGCACACGGGATTAAAAGCTATCGCAGCGAAGGGGTTAAAGACTTCGGCCACACAGGCGAAGCCGGTGTCATGCGAAAAACTATCCGGCAGCAAAAACTATCCGGAACCTTCTGTCATTGGTTCACGTGACGCATGACGTCAGATAGCAACGGAGACGCTCTGAACCTCGTTTTCATTGACAAATATGATCCGGGCCTCCGCTGAATTCGTTGTCCACCGCTGACCGCCTTTCCAGCACCTTAACACGAACTTTAATAATAATAATAATAATAATAATAATAATAATAATAATAATAATAATAATAATAATAATGACTTTCTATTCCAGAGCATTTCAGTCACGATCCAGCGCTACAACGCCGTTGCCTACCAAGGCACCTTGTCTGGTTTACCCGGAGCTATGGACCGGCCACTCTAAGCAAACTGAAATTGATCTGTTAAAACTAAACCAAAACCTAAATCTAACATTCCTGTTATAATAATAATAATAATAATAATAATAATAATAATAATAGTAATAATAATAATAATAATAATAATAATAATAATAATTGGCTCCATCTTATTTAAATTCCACGTCGGGCGCAGCTGGAGCGGCGGCTGAGCTGGCAGCCACCAGAAAGAACGCGAAGTACAGTGAACTGTCCTCAACCTATTTATTTGTGCCGCTGGCCTTCGAGACCTTGGGTCCAATCAACGAAAGCGGCCTTGATTTCATTAAAGATCTCGGAAGACGTCTTGCCCAATTTTCTGGAGACTCTAGAGAAACTTCTTTTCTCTTCCAGCGCTTGTCGGTTTCAATCCAGCGCTTTAATGCCGTGGCAATCCGCGGTTCTTTTGTCGAACCAGATTTTGTTGAATAACAGTGAACACATTTATAATAATAATAATAATAATAATAATAATAATAATAATAATAATAATAATAATAATAATAATAATAATAATAATAATAATAATAATAATAAGCGTAAAATAGCAAACGTAAAAGTAATTAATTAAAAAGAAAATTATTATAAAAAGAAAATTCGGTTGACAGACCGCACCAGCATGAGATAGAAGGGCGTTAATGGCAGCCTACAAAGCATAGAAAGTAGGCTAAGTAAGTAAGAATATTCTTTAACAGACCACATGAAAACGCACGGTTACGTTACAGTTTACAGAGGAAATTAATAATAGAAAACATTTCATGCAAAGCTATACAACATTCGCACAATAAAACTTCTTCTGGCAAAAGAATCAACTCCAGGAAGGGTTAGATTATGTAGCCTATAAATCAATTCGCTGAGTCCCATATAACAAGTATTGTTGTTATATATAGGCCTAGGGTTATGATTATTAAAAGGGTCTATATTGTGCCTTTAATTACTACGAAAAAACTTAATAATTCGTTTCACCTACTAATTTTTACGTACTGAAACTACAAAATATAAATGTTATGGTTTCATATTTTGGATCTGAACGGAATTTTATACTGAGCGTTAACAAGATTTAACCATACTTGTTATCAAAAGCCATCGGATTCATGACTGTAACATGATACAAATTTTTAACTAGGCTCATGCATTGTGTTTGTCATATGATTTGACATTCATACCTGTGTACATAGTGTTTGGACAACAACTTATTTAAGTGACTATGAACTGCCACTTGAACAGCAACGTTACAAGATTGCACGGATTAAAAGTTTTGCGAAAGAGATCTGTTCATTTTGTTGCACGGTCAATAATAATGTGAGGTTTGGAAGGCTACAATAGGAACAATAAGGATTTAAGCGCAATAGCGACTATTGGTCTAGGACCTCTAGGTAGTACTGATGGTGATTAGTATGCCCTGCTAGGGGTCATGAGATGGATAGAGTGATTAGGGTCTGAGTATGACATTTCAAGTGCATCAAATTAGCAAAGTTAAAAAAGTTGTTTCTATTCACAGAATCTGCAGAGATGTATTTTTATACAGGGTGGCTCAAAAAAAAATACCCCACTGGATAAAATGCAATATCTTCGCAACCAATTGAACTTTTTCTGCGAAAATTTTCCAATTTGTAGGGGAATGAATTTCCAACAATCCCTAAAAGTTTCACTTTAAAATTTTCATGTTTGCAAAAGTTACAGCTGTTTAAACTTTCAATTTCGTTTTTTCAAATATCCGCTGAAAAGTTAGCGTCACTTGTAGATTTCCATGTCAAATGATATCACTTTCACCACGACCGCAGAAATCCGTTTTACAGTTTATCGTAAAGGATGATGGGAGTGTCCACTCCCTGCTTTAACTCGAGATCAAATTATTTTTGTGAAGCTCAGCATGGCCTTGTTGATCGGGTCCTACGGCAACTGATCCCACATTAGCAGCAAGACTTCTTTCAGTTAGCCAATGTTCTCCAACTTGGGATGAAATGTCTTGCAGCGTTCCAGCATAGCTTCCCAGTCGTAATAAACAAAAGGGTTAAGGTCTGGGTACTTTGATGGTCATTCACCTGTGCCAATAAATTTACCGCAGTTGATGGCAATAAAATAGCATCATCATAATCAACCCTGCCGTGCGAGCAAGCAGGCGCACCGTCCTGCTGGAAAATAAAACCAAATGTTAGAACATGCCTTCAGTGTTCACTGTTCAATGAGTCTGGGTAACAGAGTTCAACGGTAAGTTTGACATTTGGCCTACTGAATGGGATGAAGTGCAGTCTTTCTTTGCAGCCGTAACACACGCCAGCAGATTTGACGCCGAAACCATGATGTGCTTTGCAAACTTTACATTTGCGGCTACCAAGCGAATTTCGTGAACATCCCGCTTTTTTCAGTCAGACCAAACGACCACTGTCTTCCTGTCTCTCTTTCGACATCTGACTTTTGCTACATAATCACGTCTACAGATAGCCTTCAATGTGCTCAGGCTCCACTTTTCACTGGGTATTTTGCTATGATCTTGCAATACCCCAATCTCTGATCACGCAACGCCCGAGTTCCCACTTTATCATCTGCAGAAACTTTGCCCATGACGTTCAGTACGGATTCACAAATTGAGACCTTAATATATAAAATATCACCAAATACTACCAGATTACTTTATAAACAGCTTATTTACAGCTCTTAGTAAGGTCATATGACATCATCATCACTTTATGTGTTGAAATTTGCAAAAAAATCTTAAAGAAATCACAGGTATTGGAAAGTGATTCTGCGAAAATTTGAAAAAATGGAAAACTGTTTTTGCACAGCTGTAACTTCTGAAGTAATGCAGATAAATTATTGCGATTTTCAGGGATTGTTGCAAATTCATTCCTCTATAAATCCTGCTATTTTCATAGAATAATATCGATTGGTTGCAGAGATATTGCATTTTTACTGGTGGGGTATTTTTTTTGAGCCACCCTGTATATGGTAATATTTGCAGTTTAGCCTCACTTGCGGTAACGAAGCTCACTAGCGACACCCTCCTACTTTATTCGGGCATGGGACTGGCATTTGCAGAGTGCAACCAGTGACGGAGTTAGGCTACCTTATGAATGACCAACAAACTCAATATACCTTAACCCTCTTGATTATCACAGATGTGGAGCTCTGCTAGACATTTCATCCAAACTTGGAGAACATTGGCTGGCTGAAGGAAGTCTTGCCGGTAATGTGGGATCAGTTGCCGGAGGAGTCGATCAACAAGCCCATACCGAGTTTCACAAAAAGAATTCGAGCTCATATTAGAGCAGGGAATGTACACTCCCATCATACTTTACGATAAACTGTAAAACGGATCCCTGTGGTGGCAGTGAAAGGTGATATTATTTGACATGGAAATCAACAAAATAATGACGTTCATTTTTTCCGGAAATTCGAAAAAACGGAATTGAAAGTTTAAACAGCTGTAACTTTTGCAAACATGAAAATTTTAAATTGAAACTTTCAGGGATTGTTGGAAATTCATTCCCCCACACATAGGGAAATTTTCGTAGAAAAATGTCAATGGGCTGCGAAGATATTGCATTTTATCCGGTGGAGTATTTTTTTGAGCCACCCTGTACATCGAAGATCGGAGCTCGAGGCTCGGAGCTCGGAGCTCGGACGAACGTCGCTGTCTGAACGGATCAACCGCGGAGAAGTATCGGATCTTCAGGACAAATCGACTCGCTGGCTGGTAGCTTCTTCGGTGAACGTCTGCTGCCAGTACGTCTTCACATGGCGTCTGGTCACGTTCCACTCAGCAGGTCGACACGCTTTCGACGCTGCTGAGTCTTCCGAGGAGAGTTCGTACTTCGCTTCCTCGTCGTTCCATTTTCTACGCCGCCAGGTTCCCGAGATGACGGTGCGTTCTACGCCTCCGAACAAGCTCTCCACGTCGACACACTTCCGGTAGTGACGCCTACGACTTCCGGTGGGGACGCATACGACTTCCGGGGGTTACGCATACCACTTCCGGTGGTTACGCATACGACTTCCGGTGGTTACGCATACGACTTCCGGTGGTTACGCATACGACTTCCGGTGGTTACGCATACGACTTCCGGGGGTTACGTCTACGACTTCTGGTGTCAACGCGCCTTCGACGTCTACGCCTCCGAGCGGGCTTCCTGCGTTGACACGCCTTCGACGTCTGCGTGTGCGCCTCCGAGCACACGTCCGGTGTCAACGCGCCTTCGACGTCTACGCCTCCGACGTCTCCGAGTACGCCTTTGAACAGGCATCCTACGTCAATACGCTGGACGATACGCGGAACGTTGTGATACGCCGCTGAGACATAGGTACTGTGCCTTACGACGTTTTGCTATAATTTATGTATACGCTATTAGCGCAGAGACTACGTTGTTATTCGTCACAGCTTTCTTGGAGACTGACACTTCTAGGATGTAGCTCTTAAAGACTTCGGCCACACAGGCGAAGCCGGTCCCACGTAAAATAAATGTATTGAACAAGAGACAAGTTTGTGTCAGTTTGAAACATTTTAAACTTGATTGTCGATCAAAAACGATGAATTAACTCCAAAACTCGAAGCACGTGGCGTCATTCGCCACCTAGCGAATATCGCTCAGTTATTAAATTTCTTCGCTCTTCTGCTTATACTTATACGTCGATTATTAAACTTTAAAGAGGTGTTTAATTATTTTCAGTTTCCGCAGATCCAAGAATATTGATTGAATTGATTATCTTGACTCATCCATTGATAAATCACGTATCTGCAAGTCCGTTGAATTAATCTGAAAAAACAAATAAAAAATAGAATAATTATTTAAATGAGGAAAATGAGCTAATGGTTCAAAAGCTATGCAGCTATGTATTGCAAGCCGTCTGTTCTTTTAGTAGTTAGAATTTAATATGTCTTCTGTATTATGCGATCTTGAGAATTGCTTAAACTGCCTAAATGGACACTATAATTGGTTGCGATCTGTCAACCTGATTGTTTCAATAAAGAAAAATCATTTTGACACCTCTTGAAACTCCAGAAGGCTTCGACACCCTTTTAAACTTCTAACATATTCATTTATATACTTTGCTTGTCCAACGCGTTGCAATTGCATAGCAGAAAAAGAGGAAGAAGTTGATACAAATACAGAGATAAAAAAGGCTTTTATTCTTGGAGTTTTGGCTTTATGCGAATAGTAATAATAATAATAATGATGATGATGATGATGATGATGATGATGATGATGATGATGATGATGATGATGATGATGATGATGATGATGATGACGATGACGATTATGATGACGACGACGACGACGACGACGACGACGACGATAACGATAACGATAACAATAACAATAATAATAATAATAATAATAATAATAATAATAATAATAATAATAATAATAATAATAATAATAATAATAATAATAATAATGGCATTTAGAGGCACCTTTGAGCACGTTGGAGACGAGAACCTATAACCTGATTTTAATTTTTTTTTACACTTTTAGCCTGAGGGATCTTTACTACCTCGGGCGCTAAAAAAATCATAATAATAATAATAATAATAATCTGAGGGAGACGACGTTTCTATTCCAAAATAATAATAATAATAATAATAATAATATATATATATATTGAATGTCTGGAATGGCCCTGGTCGAAGATGGCGGCTTGTTTATTTTGTGCTGGCATTTTTTCAGCTTTTCCGGCGCTAGCTTGATTTTACTGACGGATTTTAATGTAATTACGTGTCTGGCTTGAGCGAAAGGCTTCTTACATGCTCAAGGTTGTATTTAAGACCATTTTCATTACTAGTTGGAGGCAGATAATAGTGCGTCAGGCGTCGGCCATTGGCCTGACACGCCCCCCTGTTCGCTGGTCCATTTAATGTTAGACGTCGGCGGACGAAATTCCACATGTTCCAACGTCTTAAATATGGAACAGACACCAGGTGAAACCTTCCCAACAAGACCTGTAGGGAAAGCTAGGGGAGCCTGCGGAGTTTGTTTCTCCGAATGGAAATTGCACCATAAAAATGGCCTGGTGCACAGGCACGGACCCAGGGATGACCCTTGTTCAGGTTCTCACAAACCACCTATGATACTCCCTCCCCCAGGATCGCTACCCGACGTGGCACCGACCCAATCGTCTTCTGCAGTTCTTGGACTACCCACGGCAATCACCCAGTTGGAACCCGATATGGATTCGATTCCTCATCCTCATCTACAAACACCGTAACACGGCTCATCAAACACATACCAAAAGCAGCTAGACACAGCCTGAGTGGTCTGCTGACAACCATTATTGGTCGAATTTTGCAGAACCCGGACTCTCCGCTCCTTTGGCAGCATTTACTCGCTTTTGGGGCCTTCACGCTTGCTCAACCCACGAGAGGAGGCAGACGCCACAATCTGACCTCCAAAATCAAAGCACGAGCTGGTGAATTTTTCACCAGGGTGCCACGGGAGATCAACGAGCTATTCACCGCGCAGGAGAGCTCGGGCCGGGAGGGCTAGGGGGTTGGCGGGCCGGGGGCAGACGATTGCTGCAGCTGTGTCAGCAAAACTGGAGTATGGAAACATCAGGGCGGCAGCGCGAATTCTGTGCTCTGATGACAAACCAGTCCCAATCAATGAGACCACGCTGGACGGGACGAGCTGACACTGAAACACCCAGCTCCCCCTGTAGACCGACAACATATACCGAGCCCCTCTATAACAGCTCCCATCCAGGTTACAGAGGCTGAGGTATTATCCTGCATCCGAAGCTTTCCCGCGGGATCCGCAGGGGGTCCTGACGGCATCCGCCCCCAACACATCTTAGAATTGGTGGGCCAATTGGACCTGGGCTCCGGGCTTTTGTCGGCGATCACGGCCCTAGTCAACCTACTGTTGACCGGCTCGTGCCCCTCTGAGATCCGAGCCACCCTTTTCGGTGGCACCCTCTTCGCTCTGCGAAAAAGCTCGGGGGGCTTGCGCCCCATTGTAATCGGCTATTATTGGCGCCGACTTGCAGCCAAGTGCGCAAACGCTTACGCAGCGCCTAGAGTGGTGGATTACTTATCCCCGAGGCAGGTGGGGGTTTGAGTTGCGGGGGGCTGTGAGGCGGCGGTGCACGCAGCAAGACGCTTCTTGGATAACATGGATGACGAATCAATCCTGGTCAAATTAGATTTCTCCAATGCCTTCAATAGCCTCTTCAGAGACAAAATGCTACTATCACTCTACGAAATACTTCCTGAACTCGGTCCTTTTTGCTTCATGGCCTATTCTGAATCATCGAGTCTCAAATATGGCGCCTTCACCCTTTTGTCACAGGTCGGACCCCAACAAGGCGACCCGCTTGGACCTCTGTTGTTTTGTCTGCCCCTGCAACCCATCTTGGCTCAGATGTCGTCACCACTTACTCTTGGCTTCCTCGATGACGTCACCCTAGGGGGAAGGGCGAACGTGGTGGCTGAGGATGTGGAACAATTGGAGTTGAAATGCAAGGATCTCGGTTTGCAACTCAACCGCTCAAAATGCGAGATAATTTCAACTTCTCCCAGCATCGCAGATGACAAACTCCCACTGGAACTTTTTACAAGGACCAATCCTCAGAATGCTTCGCTCTTGGGAGCGCCTCTGTCGACCCTGGGGGCGTTGGACGAGGCCTTGGACGCTCGCACGATCGAATTGAAGCGAATGATCGATAAGCTTTCAACCATTTCCATGCATGATGCAATCATTCTGCTGAGGTACTCGCTCAGTGCGACGAGGCTGCTCCATACCTTGCGCTGCTGTCTTTGTGTTGACCATCCTGGACTGCAGCAATACGATGCAGCCTTGCGATCTGGCCTGGGCAAGGTTCTCAACCTCCCCTTATCGGATGACGCATGGCTTCAGGCCTCACTCCCCATAAAAAGGGGCGGACTGGGAATCCGATCGGTGACCTCGATGGCACTACCCGCCTTTTTGGCTTCAGCCGCAGGTACCGATCTGCTCCAGTCCACCATGTTGCGAGACGCGGCCTCAGCAGACCAACAACGCGAGGCACTGACGACCAGATGGTGCGAGGCTAGTGCGAGGCTAGTGCCATGCAGTGCCCAGAAGGGGGTCTCACCCATAAACAATCAGCATGGGACACACCTCTGATGGACGGGATAGTCTCTTGCCTACACGCCAGATTTCCCGATCCAACACATCAGGCTCGCCTTAAGGCCATATCAGCCCCACACGCGGGAGACTGGTTGCTGGCCCTCCCCATTACAAGCTGTGGGCTTAGGCTTGACGACGAATCGATCAGGGTGGCGGTGGGTTTACGGCTGGGGGTCCCACTTTGCGAGCCACATGGGTGCCCATGCGGGGCCCCGGTGTTGGCAGATGGCCATCACGGGCTCTCCTGCGCGCTGGGACCAGGTCGCATGCCGAGACACGCAGCTCTGAACAATATCATCTTTCAGAGCTTGATCCGTGCCGGCTATCCGTCTACAAAAGAGCCCTTGGGTCTCTTGAGAACGGACGGTATGAGACCAGACGGCCTTACCCTGATCCCATGGCGTGTCGGGCGATGCCTCATCTGGGACGCAACCGTGATAGACACCCTGGCTGCTTCCTACCTGCCAGACACCTCCCAAACTGCTGGTGCGGCTGCAGAGCGGGCATCGACCAGAAGGATGGACAAATATACAGAGCTGTCGTCCACATATCATTTCACCCCTTTGGCCTTTGAAACCCTGGGCCCGATGAACAACGAAGGGCTGACCTTCCTGTCAGACCTAGGCCAAAAGCTGTGCACCATTACAGGGGACCCACGAGAAACCACGTTTTTATTCCAACGCCTCTCGTTGACAATACAGAGGTTTAACGCAGTAGCTTTCAGAGGCACTTTCGCAAGCCTTGAAGCAGACGAATAGGGCCATTCCGGACTGGTTTTATAGCAGTAGCTAGGCGATAAGTCCCTGAGGAATCCTAAATACCTCGGGGCAAAAAAAAAAGAATAATAATAATAATAATAAGACGATTTATATAGCGCCGTAGCTCAGCCGAGGCCGAAGGTAAGGGCGCTGTACACGGGATAACACGTTACTGTCAATAAATAAACGATTGTTTGAATAGGTCAGTTTTGAGACTGGATATAAATGTTTCCAGAGATGGTGTCATCTTCACGTGGGCAGGAAGTCTGTTTCATGCAGTTGGTCCCGACACAGAGAACGAGCTTCACCAAACCTCGTGGTTGACCGTGGGACATGCAGCAGCCCCCTCGCCGACGATCTTAACCTATTGTCTGTGATTGAAATGCAGAAATCCGCGATGTATTCAGGCATGAGGTTGTGTAATGATTTGTAGGTAATTAGGCAGAGTTTGTATTGAATACGCTGGGGTACACACAGCCAGTGCAGGTTGTCACACAGCAGGTCAGTCAGATGATCGGATGGTGTGCGACCGTATATAATGCGTGCAGCGGAGTTGAGCACCGACTGGATCCGCTCCAGCTGACAAGCCGGAAGACCCGTCAGTACACTGTTGCAGTAGTCAACCCTGGAGACGATGAAGCTGTTGACTAATATGACGGCCGTTGAGGTTGGGACGAATCTGCGGATGGTTTTGATTCGTCGCAGTTGGTAGAAACAACCACGAACAAGTTGACTCACGTGGGCCATCATGGTCAAACAGCTGTCGAATTGAACTCCAAGGTTGCGAATGGTGTCAGCTGTCCTCATCCGTCAGTGGAACTGGTCGGATGTTGTTCAACCAGTTCGTGTAGGACATGGCTGTCTTCGTTCTCGATGATTCGTCATACCATTGTGGGGCGCGGTGGTCTAGTGGTGGCGTCGTTGCCTTGGAGCCGGAAGGTCCGAGGTTCGAATTCACCTCCCCGCGTAAGGACCTTGGGCAAGTCCTTCACTCACAATTGCTCAGCGCTTCGGCGTGAAACTCCGATGCAGTGTCCGCTCTGCATCGGGAGCGCCTCTGAGTAGCGAGCTTGAAGGGGCGCTATAACAAGTGCACATACATACCATAAGCACTGCAACACTCAAGTGTTGTACATCCCCGCGGTCCAAAAAGACTCGACACCTGTTTTTAACATAAACGCCACCGTTAAATATAAAAACTTGTCTACGCAGTTTCAGTGAAATATACGTACAGAATGCTTAACCTTTATCATCCCAGATACTGAAAACGTCATTCTATCAGTTCTGAATGTCGTTATCATCATCATCATCATCATCAGGCACCATGGGCTCAACGCCCGTAGGTGTCCACTGCCATTTTCACCAAAAATCTCCACTGCTCCCTGTCCATCGCCATGTGACTCAGCTCCTGGAGTGATACTCTTCCCCACCCGATGATGTCGTCCAGCCATTCTCTGTGCGGTCTTCCTCTCCGATTTGTCCCTCCATTCTGCCGAAAACCAGTAGTTTTATTTTCCTGTTGTCCCCCATTCTGCATACATGCCCAAATAGCCCCATCGTTATGATTATATAGTATAGGCATCAAGCATTAGCAAAAGTGTAACTTTTTCCAAATGATGCATATATACAATTTTTTAAAAGCTGTGAATCACAAAGGTTAATACCCCACCCCGCCCCAAATTTTACGCACCCCATCCTCAAAATTCCACTCCGCTCCACCATTCCACACCATCAAACCCCATAAAAGGATCACATATGAAATTTATGAAAAATAATGTTTTAAGTTGTTTTCATACCGGTCCCACCGAACCACTACGCTGACCGTATCCCGGAAAAGTCCCCCATCAGTCCCCCACCCACCCACCCTACCCCACCCAACCGTGCTCCACCTTCCCCAAATTTGCCTCCGCACAGACCCACCTTTCTACAGACTAATTTTTGGTTTTTCGGTCAAACCCCCTCTTCACTTCGAACGCACCCGACCCACTTCAACCACATACTCCGACCGTCCAACCCTAACCCACCTCCACCCAACTGCGGCTCACTCCACCCCATTACCACCACTCCACTCCGTCCCACCTCGTAAAATGCTCAACATATTAAATTCATAAAAAAACCAATATTTTACTTTGTTTTTCACCTTGACTCTTCATTCCCCTTTGACCCACCCGGCACACTACTACCCCATACCCCAACCGTCCGACTCCACCCACCTCCACTCTAACTCAGGCTTACCCACCCCATCTCCCACCCCTCCATGCCCCCACTCCGCGAAAGGCTCAACATATGAAATTCATAGCAATACTAATGTTTCACCTGGTTTTCACCTTTCGTCCCACCGCACCCTACTCCGGCACCGAACCAACCAATAGACCACCGTGCCCCACAAAATGAACTTCTCAGAGTTGAATCGAAGTTTTGCAAATACCTGTAGCCTATCATAATTTCCAGCTCAATTTTATTCCACGAGAGAAGAACTTTAGGCTAAAGACATTTTGCTGAGAAACTCGCTTATAAATGGCCACACGCAATACAATATAAAAAACAATACATTAAAATGCAAAAATACACTACACTACGATACAATGCAGTGCAATACAATTCAACACAATGCAATGCAATATAATGCAATACAATACACAGTCCGTCGTTATAATAACGACGCATTTCAGCGGTGAATGGTAAGATGGGCGAAATTGCTTGTACTGAAACGTCATACAAAACTAGAGGGTTGATTGGAAGCAGGGCTGAAAGTGAACCGGGTCTCTCCGGGTCGGTGACCCGGCATCGATTTACACTTTCGTTAGACCTAACTTCTGTTGTCGGGTCTTAGCCGGGTCGAATGGTTAATATTCAACTTATACCATTTACCAAATTTAGAGTGAAATTGGTAAAGTTTTTCGGAAAATTCAGTGCGAATGACTAAAAACGATTATCAGAAAATGTTTGGGCCAAAATCGTGAAAACGACCGTTTAACTCAGACCAGACACCGGCAACTTTTCCAAACCCTTTTCAGCCCTGATTGGAAGTCGTGAAAATTCGATCGCAGAGGTTTTCGGACTCGACACCATTTTTTAGTTGTTTTATCTCAGCACTTAAACAAGCGTTGACAACCGCTCATTGCAATAGAAAAGGCAGCTAGGCTTAAGAATTTCATCCAATCAAACAGCGGCCTCTGAGGCATCGTAACTATACAAAAAGTGAATTTAAATGGTTGGACATCCGTAGATTATTAGCAACAATATAGTTTCAGTTTAAAGACACTGTCCGATAACAAGGAGCATTAACGTCGCCCTCCTCCGTTATCCAGACGTGGAACTGGCACTTGCAAAGTGTAAACAGTGGCTGAGTTTAGTATGTATATGAGGAGTTCATTAAAACCATCTACATGTAAAATGTATATCAACCTAACCTGATCTTGGTTTGTGTGTCGCTTAATGTTTGAACAGGCATGCTAAGGCTGCTAAGGCATCCTTATCCCGCAGCGAATTATACACCGAGCGTCTGCATTGGTGTAACATGAGTTTTGAATAAACAAATTGAATTAAATTGAAGTGATCCCTAATTACCTCTTTCAATAATACTTAGTGGAAATATATATTGACTAAAGCTCAAATCTGATATTATCAGTTAACCATTTGCTGTTGAGCAATGGTCACAAAAAGCATTGAACAATAATATTATATCATGGCTAATTTTGCTGTTAAACAACGAACAATGATATTGTTATCATTATGACAGTAGTGTATCTCGGACTTTATGAATTTATTGTTACTGTACTGTATAAACTGTAAATTTGTCGTCAACGGCTGTTGATGCCATACGTGGTGAAATAAATAATCTGATCTGAATACGAGTTCCAGCAATCTGTAAGACACCTTTTTTAGTGTGACAACCCACTATATATAAAAAGAGAGTAATCAACAAAAATCAAATCTTCTTGTTACACTGTTTCCGAAAAAAGAGACCGATTTTGTAAATATAAAAATAAATCTATATATATATAAATGAAACTTTCCAATAGTTAGTAATTCAATCACGCCCAAAGTTACGTACCGATTGTTGTGAAAATTTACCAAAACCTTCCATTCCAATAGCACCGTGTTTTAAGATTTTTTTCCCCGAAAAACCCCAATATTTTCCACAAAAAGTGAACTTTGCAATCCGTTCGCCCGCCATTTGCAAAATCAACACGTCCCACACGGCTGAAGGGAGGAAAGAGGAGGGGAGGGGAGGGGAGGGAAGGGGGAAGGGGAGGGGGAGAGGGAGGGGGAGGGGGAGGGGGAGGGGGAGAGGAAGGGGGAGAGGAAGGGGGAGAGGAAGAGGGAGGGGGAGAGGGAGAGGAGGGGGAGGGGGAGGGGGAGGGGGAGGGGAGAGGGAGGGGGGGGAGGGGGAGGGGGAGGGGGAGGGGGAGGGGGAGGGGGAGGGGGAGGGGGAGGGGGAGGGGGAGGGGGAAGGGGAGGGGGAGGGGGAGGGAGAGGGGGAGGGGAGGGGGAGGGAAAGGGGGAGGGGGAGGAGGAGGGGGACAGGGAGGGGAGGGGAGGAGGGGATGGAAAGGGGAAGGGAATGGGAAGGGGAAGGGGAAGGGGAAGAGGAAGGGGAAGGGGAAGGGAAGAGGAAGGGGAAGGGGAAGGGGAAGGGGAAGGGGAAGGGGAAGAGGAAGGGGAAGAGTAAGGGGGAGGGGAGCCTCTTTTCAGCCACAGCAACGCGTGGCCGGGTTCAGCTAGTAGTAAAATAATATATATCGCTTTTATCCTAACATAATTCTCTAGGTATTGTAAAAATATATAAGTTCCAGTTCAAATAATGTCGTCATTATGACGTCATTCGCACAAAAAGTCAAATTTAAGAGATAAGTGCACAAAATCATCCAAAATTTCAACATTTTTATGATGTAATTGATCAATAACCAGCTGTTCCCGGCCACGCGCTGCTGTGGCAGAAAAACGTCCTCCCCTTCTTCCTCCCTTCCCCTCCCCCTCCAGCTCGCCTTTCCATTCCCTCCCCCTCCCCTCCACCAATTAATTTGACATTTGATGACAGAAAGTGCTCAAAATAAATTTAAATGTGTGAAAATGTTGGGAGGTTTTTTACAACGCAACCCCAGAAGTCTGCGTAAACGTTTTTCAGCAGCTACTATATTTTTTAACTAAAACAGACTAATTACTAGTTTTTATAGTTGAAGATTGGAAGAAGAACTGTGATGGCTTTCTTTCTGAATCCAATATCTTGAACCTTTATCTAATCTTTGCTGCAGCCGCCTTTTCGTCTAAGATGTCTTTCATCTCCTGTTTAAGCAATATGACGTGTTCTTTCTGTCCCCCAGCGAATTGCATAATTCCCTGTTCTGCATCTTTAATCCTCGCCCAAGGTCTTTGATTTTGGGCTTGGTGTTGTCGGCACGACGCATCAAATGTAGGCCTATTACATTAAGTTTCTTAAACCTCTCCTTCACACCAGGCGCTGTCTTTTATTTCCGATTCCTCTCTAGAAGACAAGCGCGTTACTGTTCCATGTCCGCAATTAGATTGGGATCTTTCAAGTCTTTTGTATTGCATTCTCAGTAGCCTGGTCCTGCTGCTTGTAAGTCGGTTAAATTTATGGTTAGCTGAACGATGCAGTGGTCCTAGTCTGGGACTGGAGATATGGCGATGTCGTCGACTTGTTTCTTGTAAATGGAGGAAAGGTTGATCGAGTCGACAGGATATGGATTGGTCCGCCGTGTGCCATGTCGTCTCAATCTTGTCTGGAAATTTACTTCTCAACGGGTCAAATACGGCAAGGTATTAACCCTCGGGCTACCAGGGGGTGGTGGTATCCACCCCCTCCTAGGTTTTTCCCAAATCAAACTTTTTTCGTTAGGAATAAAATTTTGACGTTTTAGGTAGCTGTAGAGGATTCATTTGCACACATTTTGGGCTAAAATGTGTGATGATATACCATACTATTCAAAAGTTATACCCGATATACCCGAGGCACCAGGGGGGTGGATACCACCCCCCCCCCACTTAGATTATCGGCTGTATCTTATCCGTCCTTTGACATGAAGAGACACCAATTACAACATTCTGTAGAGGAAATGTGGGTCTACATTTCCATGCTCAGTGAGTTGTCTTTGGATAACCGAAAGTGATCAAAATAAATTAAAATATAAATCAAAATAAATTAAAATATAAATAAAGGTGTTTTATTTTCATAACATTTTCATGTTTTTCCTATTAAAAATTATTCATAATTTATTTTTTAAGAGAAATAAATTATGTCATTCTATAGAGGGCATTTAGGGCTATTTTTATACCAATTAATTTGACATTTGATGACCGAAAGTGCTCAAAAAAAAATTTAAATGTGTGAAAATGTTGGGTTTTTTTAACAACGCAAACCGATAAGTCTGCGTAAACGTTTTTCAGCATGTTTTACATGTTTTTCTCTAAAACTAACTTATTACTAGTTTTTATAGTTGATTATTGGACTTTATTATATGTAAACTGTTTTTAATTAAATAAATTATGTTAAAAACACCCAGAATCTAATATTTTGCTTATGCGAAAGTATACATTTTGTGGAATCGATGGGTGCCTACGGTAAAAAACTCATAACTTCGGGGTGCTTTCATATATTTTAAACCTAAATATACCATTTTGTGCAGAAATGAATGCTGAATCCATAGGTGCACATGTATTACAAGCATAGGCGTAGGAGACGGGGTCCAGAGGGGGCAAATGCCCCCCCCCTTCAAATTTCGGGCAAGTCTGATTTTTCGGGCAAGCAGACCCGAAAAAATAAAAAAGTTTTTAAACAAATTTCCTTTTTTTTATTTTTCCGGGTCTTTTTGCCCGAAAAGTCAGACTTGCCCGAACAAAAAAGGCCGTCAAACCTTTCGGGCAAAAAGTAACGGGAAATTTCAGAAGATTTCGGCCGGATGACTAAAAAAAGGTCGTCAGAATTTTCGGGCACACGTAACGGGAATTTTTCTTAAGATTTCGGCCGGATGACAAAAAAATTTTGGGCAAAAGTCTCATTTTTGCCCCCCCCAACGCTGGAATGTCTTCTACGCCTATGATTACAAGTTATGATATCTCAAACCAAACCCAAAATCCAGGGGGGGGTGGTAACAACCCCCCCCCCCCATGGTAGTCAGTGTTACAAAAAAGCTTGGTATAGCCTGAGGGTTAATTGCTCATACTTGGTAAAAAAAATGCCAGCTCCAGAACTTAGACGCGAACAACTTGTACGGATGGGCGATGAGCAAGCCGTTACCAACTCACGGGTTTAAATGGATGAGCGATGACGAATTGAATGACTGGAAAAGCGTCACCGAACGAGATGGGGTGGGGTGTGTGTTAGAAGTCGATTTAGAATATCCTAATGAATTACACGATCTTCATAACGATTATCCTCTAGCCCCCGTGAGTGTAAAACCCATAGGATCGGATGTAGCGAAACTAATTCCAACTTTAAATAATAAAAAGAAGTACGTCGTTCATTACGGTAATTTAAAGCTGTACGAAAGTCTCGGATTGAAAATCGTTTAAATACATCGTGGGATAAAATTCGTAGAAAGCGCCTGGCTGAAAAAATATATCTATCTAAATACCAACCTGAGAACGAAAGCTACTAACGATTTCGAGAAAGACTTTTTCAAGCTGATGAACAATAGCTTCTTCGGAAAGACTATGCATAAGCTTCAGTTCCAGCGGGGGTAGCGGAATTGAAGGTAGCCTTGATCTGGATGTCTACAACTGATGACTTTAGCCGTTCAGATTGCTTACTTACATCGAAAACGAAAAGCGGGTACAAGTCTTTGTAGTCGGCCGGAGTAATGTTGCTCTGAGTTATCAACTGGTCCATTCCGTAGAATTTTTCGCTAAAGGTCGCGGCACCCCTATAAGCTCTCGAAAATTGCTGATTCGGGAATGATAGGTTGTAATCGACTGCCGGATATCTTTCCTGGTTCATCATCACGTACATGTTCTTGATATCGCAATGATCGAAAATTGATGGATTAGCCTATTGATCACCGCTTCGATTAGTTTGAAACCCAACTATGATGTACCTGGGTTTTTCTGGTGCTGTTTTTACGCTAAGTCGTCAACTAAATGTTGTAGATTGAGGAACCGTTATAGTATCGCAAAGATGGGCTCGGTAGGCAACTGGTAGCGTTGTCTTTGCTTCGATCGTTTTATACAGCTGCATTCTTTCCATGTCGGATGCAATCACGTGCGGCATAAACCATGAAATCTTACTGAGGTTAACTTTACCAGCACCCGCGCAGCCAGTCTAAAATAGCATCGTTATCGGGTGTGCGAACGAGAGTCTGCTTCATACCGTAGACTACCTTATCGTAATCCTCGCAGAATCCAAAAATGTGCTTCAGTGGCACGATGAAGCTGAATGTACCCTTTGCAACTGGGTTCTGAATTAGATACGCGTGTCTTATCGCGAATCCTGTGTTATCGGCTACAACAGCAGTCGCTGCGGTGTCTTTAGTCCATAATTGGTTAAGTCCTTGCGCGAGAGCGAAGTCGTTAGGATATTTCAGCAAGCCCAGCAAATCCATCTGGTTTGATAATAAGCTTCTGCTTTGAAAGATGCATGGGACTTGTGTCTTATTATTCGCGGGTCTATTCACTCCAAGTTTACGGATGTAGGACATTTCCCCCTGGACATATTCCCCCTGGACATATTCCCCTCGGACATATCCCCCCGGACATTTACCCCTCGGACGTTTTCCCCCCGACCGAGGACATTTCCCCCCTCGCATAAGAGTCCCTATTTTTTGAATGACTACACTAACCCTATCACTAACCCTAACCGACCCTCACGATGCCTAACCTACCCTAACCGACCCTCACGATGCCTAAGCCTGAACCTAACCAACCCTCACGATGCCTAACCTATGTTAATGAATGACTGCACTAACCCTACCACTAACCCTAACCGACCCTCACGATGCCTTACCTGACCCTAACCGACCCTCACGTTGTCGAACCTGAACCTAACCGACCCTCACGATGCCTAACCTGAACCTAATCAACCCTCACGATGCCTAACCTATATGTACAGAGGGGGAAATTTGTCCGGGGGAGGGGTAAATGTCCTAGTCAAAAACGGGGGGGGGGGGGAAACGTCCGGAGAGGGAAATTGTCCGGGGGGAATATGTCCGGGGGGAAATATGTCCGGGGGGGGTAAATGTCCGGCTCCCCAAGTTTACGCACCCTCTAGCCATACCAGAGGCGCCGCCAGGATTTTTTGACGAAAAACCAATATTAGCTACGGAGCATCGGGTTGGGTTGGGTGGGGCGGGTGGGGTTGGGTGAATAGGGGGCGGTGGGGATGGGTGGCTTTGGGGGTATGGGGCGAGAATGGGGTAGGGCAATTGTGGGGAGACGTTGGACGGTAGGTGGGACGCAAAGCCATAATTTGCTCCAGATGGTGGGGTTGGGTGGGGTGGGGCAGTGCTGGGCCGGTGGGTGGAATGGGGGCGTGGTGGAGCATGGTCGGGATGGGGTAAGATTTGGTGGGTTGGGTATGGGGTGGGACCGTGGTGAGGTTGGAGGTAGGTGAAAACAAAGTGAAAGATTTGTTTTCCATGAATTTCGTATGTTGAAAATTTAGCGTCTTTGGCGTGGCGTAGCAGGTAAGAAAGCCGTGGCGGTCAACG